>QVTG01000398.1:0-19757 GCA_013305925.1 Geotrichum reessii
TATTATTATTATTATTATTATTATTATTATTATTATTATTATTATTATTATTATATTATTATTATTATTATTATTTTATATTATTATTATTATTATTATTATTATTATTATTATTATTTATTATTAATTATTATTATTATTTATTATTATTATTATTATTATTATTATTATTATCTTTAATTTCAAAAGACTCTTCGGTATTAATTAACAAGTCAGTGTTTTTATTTTTATTACCAATTTTTTTTTTTTTTTTTTTAAAAAAAAAGGCATGAAAACACAGTTTTTCAATACCGTTTTTGCTTGAACTTCCTTTGGTTGGCAGTGATTAAAAAGTATACTCTAAAATAACTAAAACACTATGAATATGCGTTTGGATAAATCCTTCCATAATAAATATAATCATCGTGAATTCTTAATAATCATTCCCTTCAAGCTTACTTCTAACGCAACTCTCACTTTCTTATGACATCTTCAACCCCTGTTTTTTTTTTTTTTTTTTTGGCTTGACTAAAGTTTTTGGATCTACCATTTGAAACAACGGTTTTTAAGTAGGTAAACCATGCCATATTTAACAGAGTACGTGTCAATATAAATAAGTACAAATATATATATAGTAGAGTAGAGAGAAAAAAAAAAAAATGAAAATAAAATAACACACTATAAACCCACAGAAAAAAATTAGAATTAATTTTTAGAACAAAAATAAAATAAAAAAACCATAAAATGAACATCAGCGACAGAGCAACTGACATAGTTTAGTATTTTCTTTTTTAAACCTCGACGCGTTTCTTCACATATTCCCATAAGCTCTTCAGCAAAGAGTCAGGTAGAGTGTATAAATCCATGTGAAACTCGCCTTCTTCAACATCATTTTTGATATACATCTCAGAGGTCTTATTGTCAGTCACCATTTGAACAACGCCTAATAAATCATCTTCTCCGAGTTTCTGAAGATTTTCTGCTAATTTCTCAAGATCAACAGAGCCCTTTTCAAAAGTTCTTGACTTCTTCTTGGTTTTTGGGTTCAGACCAGCACTGCCTTCAATCTTACGTTTATGGTCGCCTGTGGATGTACTACTTGGCGAGTCGACCAAGCTATTGTTCTTTGAGTTGTCTATAGCCTTGGCAGGAGGGACCGAGCCCGACTCTTGCAGAATTTTCAACAAACCAGGCTTATTTGTTGGAAAATTGATTGTGTGCAAAACTTCATAACGACTACTTCTAAAGTGCAAATCGTGTAGGATTGTTTGTTCGCCTGCGCGGTCTTGAAAGTGTAAAACGATTGTCAAGTCGAATTCACCCCAGCCCTTTTCTTCAATGAGAAATGGAGGTTCTTTGAATGTTCTCACTGGATCCTGGAACGTGGGATGAAGTTTATACGTTACTTTGTCAAAGACTGTGGCTGGTAAATCCTGTCCGTTAGGCCCGACCAAAACAACCTGGATGCTCCACTTTCTGGTGTGAAACGCCTGGACCTTGGGTTCGTCTTTCAAAATTTCCTGAGTAGTAATAACTTTAATAGTCCTCTGCACAGGCATTGTAAAATAAGGAATAGAGGTCTTCAGAGTGGGAGAGGGGGGAAAAAAGATAGCTTTGATGGCTAATAAATATGTGAAAAAAAGAGAGGGAAGAGAAAATTCAAGAGGGAAAAAATAAAAATAAAAAAAAAAAATGGAAAAAAAATAAGAGGTTGAAAGATTTGAGCAATGATTGTAGGGGCTTGCCACGGAAAAGAGAAGCAGACCGAAAGAAAAAAAATAAAAATGAAATGTAAGCTTAGAGTTAACTGAAGCAATCAATTGAGATATCGTTGCAATTATATACAGTGATTACTGATCTACGGTTAGTTATGGATCTCTTCAAAATTTGTGCATTTTACTATGAGTCGCGGAACGACGCCTTTTATTTTTTTTTAACTGTCAGTGTTGTTGCTGCTGGTGAGGGCATGGTGTTGTTGAATAAATTTTTCCAGTTCTGTGACAAGACAGGGTTAGGGTATATTTTTAATACCATACGAGCTTTTTTTTTTTTTGTTGATCAGAAACAAACAAAAGATGTTTGATATTATTTCAAAAAAAAAAAAATGGTACTATGCTCTTCTTTCTAACATGTCAAATAAATAAATAAATTTCAAGATTTTGTAAAAGATTTGTATTTTTTTTTTTTTGGTGGGAATTTATTTTAACGTAGAATGGTGTGACTATGCCGAGAATTTTTTATCAGTTCCAGTTCTAGCAAAAAAAAAAAAAAAAAAAAATCAAGAATACTACCAGATACATAATCAAAGCCGTGTAAATGTACTAAGTAAAAAGATTTTTCTTTAATCATCAGTCAATAAATGGTTTATTTATTAACAGTGGTCTCACAGTAATATTTTTTCTTTTTTGTGGGCTTGGAGAAGGTTTCGATAACATTAGCAACTCATAATACATGATTTGTGTGTGTGACTATTTGGGATTGTGATTTTTTTTATTATCAAAAACTTAAAATCATAGTTTCAGTTGGTTTTGTGCTTTAACACTCATGACTATATATTGGTACACTTGAACCACTATTTTGTTTTATCTTAAAAAAAAACAGATTTCAAAATGTTACGTGTGTTAATCAAGTTCGAGCTACTTTGAATGTTGTCAAATAATGGTTATGAAAAAAAAAATAGTGGTAATACAAAAATAAAACAGAAAAAAAATATGTATTTTTTAAAAATAAAATCAATATTTCAAAAGAAATATTTTGGATTTAATCGTAGTCATTACCTTCAAGCAAGAGCGGCCCGATAACCGGCAATTTCACAATTCTACATAGTTTAGGCTCCTGATCCCTTTTGATTGGAATTGTATCAGTGAGTAATAAAACACCAAGGGTTGTTGTTACTGAATATGGTTCGTTTCATATTTTTTGAGCCTGCCTCTCCTTGATTCATTTTTTTTCCCGCCATTCTTGTATTGAAATATAATTCAAGTTCATTAATAGTAATTACCTGCCTCTCCAATAATAAGCAATTGAACATATTTATAAAAATAAAATAAAAAAAATAAAAATAACAATAGCCTAAATTTACTGAGACACTAACAGGAGCTGATATTTATAGAAAGTCATTGAAGAAAAAAAGTTTTTGTAAATAGGTTTATTTAAAATAGAAATAAAATTTTTTGTCAAAGTATATTCATATTTAATAGCAAGTGGTGACTAGAAAGTATGAACGTTGATGGTAGGTAAAAACTACTTATCGATGGATGTATATCCTCTAAAATTTCATTATGTCATCACTCAGGCCAAAATTTTGTTTAAAAAAAAATAATCGGTTATTGAAACTCATACTGAAAAGTTGTCTTATTGTAGTTTCCATTTACACAGGATCAATGGCTTGAATGATAGTATTTCCTGAACAAAAATGGCGAAGCATTCTAATTAATAAATCATTCTAATAGTCACGTTAATGTTTTTGATATGTTAAAGTCGAGTTATCCACACAAAACGTGTCTCATTGTTACAGACCTTGAAAAAAAAATAACAGAGTAATTTTGGCATGAAATGAAAACAAAATGGATTAACGACACTATGTGATAAATAAAGAGCAGCAACAATGAAAAAAGACACTCCCAATTATCGTCTAAGAAGGAGATAGACGTTTTCTTGTTTTAAGTTAGACAGTTTTCTGTAACCGCCCTCTAAGCCCATGAGAAGACCACCAAACGAGATGTAGACAGAACTGAGAAAAAAAAAAATTAGTAACTTAAAAAAAAAAAGAAAGCATATCTCAATAGAATCCTTACATTTTATCGCCGGAAGACTCTTCAAATTTGTACACAGTTCCATACATGACATAGTCGTAGTCATCAGCCAGGGTTCTCTCACCGGGCTTGGCCTCTCTCCAGCCAGAAGAAGGAGGCTTTACCTCACCATCCAAAGAAAGAGTCTGAGCAACAGCAAGTGAAATCGAAGAACCCTTTGTGACTGGGAAAAGCTCTGAGTTGATGTCGAGAGTGAGGTTAACGTCCTTGTCAGACACACTTGATGCAGTCAAACGGGCAACTCTGTCGTAACGGTCAGTCTCAACCGATTCAATGTGAAAAATATCGTCAAATAAAGTAGTAGCCATTGTAATAATATGTTCTATAAAAGAGGCTGCGGTAGTGGTGGGCTTATAAAGACGGGTTTTTGTCGACGAACGGGTGTAAAATTGGCAGCGGGGCCTGGCAGGGAAAATAAATTTTTTTAAGGGTTGGGTGAAATTTTCAAATGGGAGGAAAAAAAAAAACAAAAACAACAAAAAACGCACATTGAACCTACGCTTTGAAATATGAAACATAATACTAATGTTTATATTTTAAAATAGTTACAACATAAGGTTTAGCACTTTGTACCAACATGTTTAATGCTACGTACCCAAATTTGTTTACGTGTTTTCAAAACCAGTTAAGATTTCAGGTGCCGCTTCTGTTGGGAATGAAATGAACACTTTAAGAACCCCCTTGGAAAGCGAATGCAGCGACGTTTAAATTTTTCAATTTTAATATGAAAAAAAGGACTTTATTGTGTGCAATTATATTAGTCTTTGAATAATAACAACCAGACAAAATAGAAATAGAAATTAACAAAAAAAAAGAAACCAAAAATAATTTTTTTTTTTTCCTGCCACTTAACACGAATCTATTTTCTTTTTTCTTTCTTCCCTCCTTTCTACTTCTTTTACCTTCTTGAACTAACATCCTTCCACTCTTTCCCTTTTCTCGTCATCATTCTCACCTCATCAAGACAGATATCATTGGCTTGATAACGCTGTATCCCAGTCTTCTTTTCATCACAATATCCGCACCACAGTCATGTCCTACCCGTCTGATAAGAAAGAAGAAGATCTTAAGGTCCAAAAGTCCAGTCTTTTGAACAGCCCGCCCGTGGCTATCTTCTCATACTGCATGTCTTCTATTTTGATGACTGTTACCAACAAATATGTTCTTTCTGTCGGTAACTTCAATTTCAACTGTATCTTGTTAGCTGTTCAGGTATGTCTTTTCTATTATTTTTATTATTATTATTATTATCAAACTGTCCTTAAATTTCAAACTCTTATTTATTCATCTATTTTTTTTTCTTTTAATTTTCGATACGTGGAACTAACAATCAATGTGACATCAATTTTTTTTTTCAACTTAACAGTCTCTTGTATGTTTACTTGTCATTCAAGGCCTCAAGGCTTCAAATGTGGTCAACTTCCGTGATTTTAATTCTGCCGAAGCCAAGTCCTGGTTGCCAATTTCTGTTCTTTTGGTCTTGATGATTTACACTGCTTCTAAGGCTATGCAGTACCTTTCTATTCCTGTCTTTACTATCTTCAAAAATGTTACTATCATTCTTATTGCTTATGGTGAAGTTATCTGGTTTGGTGGATCCGTCAGTTCTATGACTCTCTTTTCCTTCTTCCTCATCGTCCTGTCTTCCGTTGTCGCCGCTTGGTCCGATGTCTCTAATGCTAAGTCTGCTGCTGCTGAGCTCGGTAAAGCTGCTGCCGATGCTGGATTCAACGTTGGTTATTTCTGGATGGCCTCAAACTGTTTGTCCAATGCTGGCTTCATTTTGTTCATGCGCAAGCGTATTAAGCAGACCAAGTTTAGTGATCTTGACACTATGTTCTACAACAATCTTTTGTCCATTCCTGTTTTGCTCCTTGGATCTATTGTCTTTGAGGACTGGTCTGCTGAGAATGTTCTTAGAAACTTCCCTGTTGATTCTAGAAACACTGTCTTTTCTTTGATGGTCATTTCTGGTTTGCTTTCTCTTGGTATCTCTTACACCTCTGGTTGGTGTGTTCGTGTTACCTCTTCTACCACTTATTCCATGGTTGGCGCGTTGAATAAGCTTCCCGTAGCTATTTCCGGCCTTATCTTCTTTGATACTCCTGTCACCTTTCACTCAGTTACTGCCATTTTCCTTGGCTTTGTATCTGGTATTGTCTATGCTGTTGCCAAGATTCAGCAACAGAAACAACGCGAACCTACTTTGCCTAAATAATTAACTAGGCTCGATAGATGTTCGTGTACTTTTTTTTTTTTGAAAAAAAAAAAAAATTGGTGAGGAAATTTCACAATTATATCAATTATTAAATATTATATTCAAGATTAGTTTTGTGTGGCCAGGGGAAACAAATAGAAAAAAAAAATAAATAAAAAGGGGGTTCCTTTTTATTTTTGTTTTGTTTCCTAGCGATACAAGAAAAGGGGATCATTTTATTCGGATTAATTTTACGGAAAAAAAATAATAAAATTAAAGTATACAGTACATATCATAATAGAAACAAAACATTATAGTAAATTAACTAAAAAATAAAACGTACAAAACGGAGACAATTAGGTTATTAATATTACACATTATTATAGATTAGAATGTTTAAACATTAAAAATTAATTTGTGTGCTTATAAAAACAAAAAAAAAAAGAACAATCAGTCTTTTTTTTTTAGCGCTGAAAAAGTTTGTCTCTAGAACTGTTATTAACCAGCGTGCAATTTCCATTATGAGCACCGTTGACTAGTGATGTTGAAGTAGTTTTTGCCAATGATTCCATTGTTTGATTAAGAATGGTATTGTTGCCGCTGTTGTTATTGATCATACAAGCTAACTTGTTAGCACTACTACTGCTACCATTGCTACCACCACCATCGGGCACACCACTAAAGTCGTACGGGTCACTCTTCCCGGTAGTTGAAAATAACTCTTTATATAATTCCTGAATGCTGAAGCGGCGCGCAGGAAGCTTGGAATACAATAAGGTATACAACTTTGAGCGTTGGATTGGCACAAATTGGCCTGAAAACAATCGAAGAATAACTGAAAACGACAGGTAATGAAGCTGCAAGCGGGTTGAAAGCAAAAAAAATTGGTTAAACATTTTACTAAACTGTAGTGGTAGTGGCTTTAGCAAGATTAATGAAGTATTATTGGAAGAGTCCGGTGGAGATGGTAAAACTTCATAAATAATACCACCAGGAACACGCTTGAAATCTTTGATTCGAAGTAAAATGGCAAAAAGAGGAAAGTGGTTAAGACAAGCAAGGCAAGATTCCAAAACAGCATTAACAAGAATGATGGTCAGTCTGAAGAATGCAAAAGTAAAGTAAAATACGAGCACAGTTGGAAGCAGAAAAATTAGCGACATGAAAAAAATTGTGCCAATAAGTAGCTGATCAAGTTCGTAGTTGCAGGAATCAACTCGATTTCTCAGAATGTTTTGTTTTTTACCTCTAAACAGATGAAAAAGAGATCGTAGTACTGTGAGCTGCCAGTTGTATATGCGGCCTGAAGCGAGGTAGAACGCATAGACGTGAGCCGGAAAAAATGACACAAGATCCGACACAACTGATATCAAAAGAGTTGCGCCTGCCCACCCTGAGTAGGCAGTGACTGTCACCATGAGTCCAAAGTAAGGTCGGAATAAATTTAAAAAATTTCCCCAAAACTGAATCACCCACAGTACTAATTCACCAAAAAATGAAGCTAGTTCTGTATTGAGTTTTAATCCACCTGGCCAGTCCATCAACCATAATATTGTCCGTTCAAACTGAATAGTAAGAATATTGTCAATACCGTAACAAAGATAATCTACAATAAGCTCCTTCCGTTCCAATATGATGTTACTCAACGTAATGCCGATAATCACGTCATTCAACACAAGCCAAATATTGTTGTAAAACCGAATGTACTCCATATTAAAGCTAGTATTACTAGACCAGTCCCGCGAACGACGATAAATCTTTAGATACTGGATTGGCCAGTAGCAAAACTGCTGCAGCCTTAAATCAATCTGAAGTGCTGTTGCCGACACGTCCTTAAGTGTGTAGAATGACGGCTTCGGGCGGTATTCGATTACGCGTAATATTCCCTCAGCAATAACCCGTAGGCACATGAGAGCACTCAAAAAGATAACCATTAAAAGAGGAACCACGCAGTTCCAGCTGTCAGACGCAAAGTCTATTAACCGGTTGTGAACGTGTTTGGCAGACTCTATGGCAAACTCGCTTACGCTTAACCGTCGTCGTAGCATAGTCTGCGTTCTGATCCTAGGGTAGACCTTCAGCGCTTTTCGCCTCATTTCGACCCCAAGTTCGTGGCAGCAATTAATTTGACTGATTGTGTTGCGAAGAATGATATTCCGATATGATAATTCAACAGGATCATAATTTGCATGCATTTTTATCTTTTCAATAATCATTTCCTTTTCCTTTTGTTTATCTAGTAGTAGCTTTTCGTACTCCTGGCTAATGATTGTAAAAGACGACTTTTCTGAGAGCTCAAGGGAGATAGGTTCAAGCGAATAATACTGCATCCGACTAGCTATTGGCGGCTCAAACATAATCATTTGGGTTTGTTGATATTTGAACTGTTTGAAAAATGAAGAGCACTTGAGAGGATGCAGGTTCTTTTCAGTGTGATCCAACACAGGATATTGTGAGCCCCTAGCACTGCCCAATTTCACGTTAAAAAACGATGGATGCGGAATGTACTTGGGATATGCGGGCTGGTAGTGATCTGGGTCATGCAAAGAGGATTCTTGCTTGTTTCTATTAAAAAATAATTTGTAGTTAACAGTCCCCAGAACTGAAAGTCTTTTAACTCCACAGATGCTGTAGATCTGAGGTGCCGGTAATGGATAATCAGCTAACAAGACGTTTTTCGTCAGTAAATTGTCTACTATGCTTGGGTCTATAAATGGCAACACCGTGACAACTACCAAATCTTCATCTCCGTTTCTCCAACCAATAAGTATGCTGGGTTCGTCTAAGCCTTTACTAGCTGCAATCGAGAGAACATCCAAGGGCCAATATATTCGTAAGACAGGATATCCTTGTGTGGTGTCATTACTGTTACTATGGCAAACGATTGCCATAATTGCCTATCAATGTGAGACAGAACAAACAAATAAATAAGCAAAAAAAAAAAAAAAAAGGATTCTTTTCTATGGATGAAAAACCAAATATGAAACACAAGTAGTAGAATAAAGGAGCTGTCTAGGGAAAGAAAAAAAAAATTCAATGAATGAATGAAGAAAAAAAAGTTTTGTGCGCTGGTGTACGTGAAAGAAAGTTTCAAACAAAAACTCAGAAAAAAAAAATGACAACGAGTGTGGCTCATGTCGCCTTAGGACACAATCATTTTTTTAATAGTTTTATCAACACTAGTTTCTTTTGTTATTAAAAAGTCAAATAGATGGTGAAAACATTTTCATTATAAATTTGAAGTTCAAATTGTCAAGTGAAAAATGGTTGGTAATTTTTAAAGCTCAACACATTCAGGGTGCTGCTGGCTGGCAATTTGGTAGTAAAATAAAGCGACAGTAAATGATCAACTAAATCTTAGGACTTGAAACTATGAAAAAATATATTATTCAGTGATGACTAATCTTTTTTTATTTTTTATTTTTTTAATGCAAATCAAGACCATGTTGCAAGGCCAGCGTAAGAATTTGGTTTCTATGTGACCAACATTGAATCAACTACTATTAAAACAATTGTTGTTTTTTTTTAAAAAAATTGACCTAATTGTTTTACGTTGAATTAATTTGGCGGGGTTTTCTTTTCTTGAGATAAATATCATGGGCTATGGGAGTGTTTCAAAATGTTATAGTAAATCACGTATTTTAATACAAAAGAATGTCAATAAATTCAAAAATTGATAATCTCAGTTTTTTTCTTTAATTTAAAACATTTTTGTAACAATCGAATATCTGTTTTTTTTTTATTATTGTTATTATTATGATTTGTGGTAATAAATAAAATTCTGAGAATGAAAAAAATCTAAGACATTCGGAAGACATCCGAAAGTTTTTGAAAAGCCCTAATTTGAAAAAAAACCTGTTGCTTACGCAATTGATTCAAGGGGCACAAAAAACTACTCACACGTGTGCCTAACTATTCATTGCTATTTTATGGCAAAATCAAAAAATTCTTGAAATTATGGGGATAAAATAACACTTTTAAGACTGCTGATATGAAAATTAATGTCAATTTAATTTATCAACATTGAGCTTTTTATATTCATTCAAAAAAAAAAAAAATAATAAATAAAAATAAAAAAGAAGTTTGATTTTCATAATTACTAATCTTCTTAGATTTTGTTCATTCTTTACTTGTTAAAGGGTTGTTCGCGGCTTAGTGACAAGTTGCCTCACCTTTGGCCTTACTAAAAAACTTTTTTTTTTTTGTTTTAGTCCCTTTCCTAACCTGGCCTCCCCTACAATCATCAACACCCAATTTTTTTTTTATCACTGCTCAGCAAAAAAAAAAATCCTACTATCAGTTTGAGTATATTGACTGATAATGACACAACTTGTAAGAATATAAAATGGTTATATCTTTATTCTTACTTTCACGGCTAATGTCTTTTTAGATTCACTTATCAATTTAAACAACAGATTATTACAGTCGTTGCCATAATGTCGCGAAACTCACACAGTCAGCCTAAAGATAGCTTTCACGAAATCCCACTTCAGACTTTTGATAACAATGCTTCAACAGGACCTTCATCTTACTTTGAATTACGTCCTAATTCAATACCTCGGTCGCCTAGATCACCTTTTTCTGATTCATCATCTTACAAAGGCTACTCCTTGGATGTAGATTCAAATAATTTTGATCAAATCCCGAGAAGATCTCAGCTCAGAGGTGTAGATGCTTCACACACTTCTGATCTTGCTGGTTCTCCATCTTTTAGTTTCACTAACTCAATTATTGATGATAAAGAAATGATTTCGTTGAGTTTGGAAGATGCTTTAGGTGAAAAGGGTAACTGGCTCACAAAAAAATCTGATCCTTCTAATACATTGCCAGATATAAATCAAGACGGGTTAGGTATTGATTTTAGTAGGCCTTTGTCACAAATTGCCAGCAATCAAAAGGATCTAGAAAACAATCATAATAATGAGCCTGTATCTGACTCAACAATGCCGCTTTCACCGGTTAAACGGCTTTCATATGCTATGAAAGCCATATCTAACAAAATTACATCTACGCGGACTTCAGATATCCCACCTGTTCCCAATAGAGAAAGTACGCCTGTTTCAGTACAGTATTCTGTCAATTCAGCTCCAGGCCTTTTTGATAATGCATACACTCGTTTAAGTACTGACGACTTGCCTCAACGAAATCCATATAGAGCAACAAATTCTTCAACAGCTTACTACAGCCCTATAGATCCTGACTCCTCATATCTAGGAGAATCAGAATCAATTTATTCTCGAGACACATCATACTATGGATATGAAAACCAACCTGCGCGGTTAAACTCGACAACTAGTATCACCCAGCAGTTACCGAAACTGAAACCAGAAATCAGGCTTATTGGGCATTCTTTCAAAATCTTTGGACCTGAAAATAAATTTCGATTATTTCTTTATGACACTTTGCGTCAGGTGTGGGTCAAGCCTCTGGTAATTTTTCTCAATATTTTCCAGACCATCATACTCACAATACACAACGCAAGAGACATTTTCAATAGTGTTTCTGACAATACCAGCAGTATACAGTTTAAAGCTTGGTATTCTTATTACGTGAACTGGTGCCAACTTGCAATATATGTTTTCTATACTCTTATTGTTTTAGCAAAGTGTATTGCCTATGGGTTTTATGATGATTCACAAAGAAAAAAATTAGAAAGAGCTAGAAAGGACGAGGATACATCAGAGATTGGTGTATCTGAGCCAGTCTTATCTCGTAATCAGAACATAGGATTGCGACAACGCCAAGGAACTAAAAATGTATCTGTGGTCAAGTCTTTTGTAAATCTTATTCCTAGCCACAAGAAAGAGAACAGAGACAGCATTATGGACCATGCAAATTCTATATTGATAACTCCAGAATATCAAATTGCTCCAGAACGCGCATTCCTGCGTAGCAGTTGGGATAGAGTTGATTTTATCGCTGTTATTAGTTACTGGATTTCTCTTTTCATGATGATTGCCCAAGCCGATACAAAAAACGAGGTTTTTATTTTCAGGCTTCTCAGCGCGTTACCTATTTTGCATTTACTTGATATGACTAGTGGCACATCTTCAATCCTTCAAAGTTTAAAGGTGGCAGCACCTTTACTTGTGAATGTTGGTTTGTTTGTGGGCTTTTTTTGGTAAGTTTTTTTCTATCAATGTGTGTATTTTGCTTTTTTTTTTTCAATTACTAACGTGCAATCTCTAGGATATTGTTTTCTATCATTGGAGTTCAAAGTTTCAATTATTCACTTATGAGAAACTGTGTTTGGACTGATCCTAATAACAGTTCAGATACGTGGGTCAATTCTGATCAATTCTGTGGCAGTTATATGATTGATGATCAGCGTCTTCCTTATCTCGATGTGAACGGTGAACCCTTTATGAAGGCAAAAGGGTTTACCTGTCCCCAGAACTCAAAATGTGTCACGGTAGAAAATCCCAACAACGGAACCATTAGTTTTGACAATTTTCTTCAATCCGTGGAAATGGTTTTTATTATAATGTCATTCAACACTTTTACGGACATCATGTACAAGGTAGTTGATGCTGAATATCTTGTAGCGTCTCTATTTTTTATCATTGGAAGCTTGGCTCTCGGCTTGTGGTTGGCAAACTTGTTTATTGCTGTCATTGTGTCTTCTTACAAAATTGCAAGTGAATATTCTGGTGATGTGAACAAAGAAGATCCAGCTGCCCATGTTGCTGCTTTATTTTCTGGTAACAATGAGCATATAGTTCACATTTGTCGTAATTTTGTTGGTAGAGCTGTTCATTATTGCCGAGAACTACCACTAGCATTGATTATGATTGATCTTATTGTACAGTGTACTGTAAGTTACCATGCAAGCCCAAAAAAACTTCATGGTGTCTATAAGTTTCAATTGTTTACCACCTCTATCCTGGCTTTTGAAATTATTTTAAAACTAATTGTTTACATTCCCAACTTGAAACTTTTTTTTTCAAGTTTCATGAATTGCATAGATTTGGCTCTAGCAGTGATCACTTGTATCATTCTGATTCCACCTATTCATAATCGTCCTATTCTTTATGCTTGGCTTAGTGTTTTTCAGATTGCAAGGTTTTATAGAATTGTTATTCATGTTGGCTTTGTTAGAGATCTTTGGGCTCGAGTCCTGAGTAACCTCAAACCAATAGTTAACATCACACTTTTTTATTTCCTTATAACTTTTCTTGTTGGTATTTTAGCCTGTCAGCTTTTACGAGGCGTCATTCCCCAAGAAAGTGATAATGGTGTAAATTTTTTTGCTTTCCAGCATTTGGCTAACTCGTTCCTTGCTCTTTACGTTGTATCAACTACTGAAAATTGGACGAATGTTATGTACACTGCTGTCATGAGTGGTGACTCAAAGTTTGCACAAGCTTGTATTGCGGCTTTTTTTATTGGCTGGTTCATCTTATCCAACTATGTTGTGCTTAATATGTTCATCGCCATCATCACAGAAAACTTGGACATTACCCCTGACGACAAACGCCGTGAGCAAGTTAAGGCATATTATCGAGATTTTGTTAGTGGCAGAAAAGCACACAATGTTTTTCAAGACACAACTAAGCTTTTGAAAAAGATTGTCAATCCACGTCAAAATACCCAAGCAAATCTTATTGATGATAACCTACCATTGAAGATGATAAAAAAGGATCGCATGGAAACATTTTTGCTCAGTGAAGAAAGTACAAATGACAAAAAAGATGTGTTGGAATTAAACGAGGAAAAAAATACCAGGTCGTTTATGAAAACTTTTGGTCACATTGTTCGGAAACCTTTCAATTTTTTCATTGAGCGACAAAAAAAAAGAACATTGGAAAACCCGTTCAATGACTCGAATGAAATAAGAGAAGTTCAAGGCGAACTCCCTGATCAGATTTTGGATAAGTTTATTCAAAAACGAGAAGAGCTTCAAAAACAACGATTGGATTATTTGGAGAAAAATCCTCGTTACAACATGTCTCTCAATATTTTCACAACTAAAAGCCCTATCCGGGTTTTTTGTCAGCGAATTGTTGCTTCCAGTTACGGTGAAAGAGTTGAAGGTGCTAATCCTTCCCCCATTGTCTGGTACTTCTTTTCAACATTTATGCTAGTGGCGACTGTATGCCTAGTAGGAATTGCTGTTGTAGTCACACCAATTTATTATAAGCGCTTAGTCGAACAACACCCTAATAAGTTGAATTGGGTCATTATTTCTGACGCAGTTTTTTGCATTATTTTCAGCTTTGAATCGTTGGTGAAAATAATTGCAGATGGGTTTTACTTTGCTCCCAATGCATATCTTCGGTCTGTTTGGGGTGTGATTGATTTTTCTGTTTTAATTACGTTGTGGATTAACCTTATCCAGGAGGTGGATAATCCTACTACAGTTGCCCGTTTGATCAAGGCTTTTAAGGCTTTTAGAGCTCTCCGTTTGTTGAGTTTTAGTTCTCAGGCTCAACAATTGTTTCATGATATGATCATTGTTAGTTTTGGAAAACTTTTTGCTGCTGCCATCGTTGCTATTGGTCTGCTATTTCCTTTTTCAGTTTGGGGTCTTAACATTTTTCGAGGTAGACTTTTTTCTTGTAATGGTGACATCAGTGGAAGCCTTGAGCAATGTTTCGGCGAATATTTGAACACTCCTTTTAATTGGGAAGTCTTAAGCCCTCAAACTGTTATTGGACAATATTACGACTTTAACAACTTTGGCCATTCTTTTCTGATTTTATTTGAAATTATTTCACTGGAAGGATGGGTTGATTTATTGCAAAGTGTCATGAACATCACCCCTGGTTTTTCTCAGCCTCAGTACTATGCAGATGCATTCAACGCTGTTTTTGTGATTTTCTACAATCTGATAAGTACTATTTTTATCTTGACTTTGTTTATTTCGGTTATCATTCAAAACTATTCTGTCATAAGAGGTTCTGCTTTTATGACCACAGACCAAAAGCTATGGTATGAAATTGAGCGTACACTTAAAATGGTCCGTCCTTCCATGCGTCCAGCTGGTCTGTCAATGGGATCTCTAAGATACAGAGTTTATTGTCTTATTGTTGATCCCGCTTCGTGGCTAAACAAAGCATCTACGGTTAATTTGGCTATTTTGATTATTATATCTATCATTGAGTTCTACCCCAGGCCCAAGTCGTTTCAGATTGTTAGAAACATATTTTTTTTAGTTTTTACATGTACCTACTGCATATACATTTGCTTACGTTTATATGCTTTAGGCTTGCAAAAGTTCATTCGAAGGCGGTGGGATGTTTTTGCATTTGTTGTGTCATTTGCCACGTTAACAACGCTTCTTCTTTCTTTTTTTTTGGTCACAAATGCCAATATCTTTCTTAATTTTCAAAAGGCATGTTCTGCGGGCATGTTGATTCTCATCATCCCCAAAAGTATACGTCTGGATCAATTGCTCAAGACTTGTACTACATCGGCTTCTGCTATTGGAAACATGCTGATTGTATGGGCTATTCTCTATCTTGCATATGGTATTGCTTTTAATCAAGTGTTTGGTCTTACCAGAATTGGACCAGATGGAACTAGCGTACTCAATTTTCGAACCGTGCCACGAGCGTTAGTTCTTTTGTTTCGAATGAGTTGCGGTGAAGGATGGAATCAAACTTTGGATAATTTTTTGATTGAGTATCCTTATTGTTACCGTGAGCCGGGCGGATACTCAGACTGTGGTAGCAAAGGTTATGCATACGCTCTTTTTATTTCATGGAACATTTTGTCAATGTACATTTTTGCCAACATGTTTGTGTCACTGGTTTATGAAAATTTTAGTTATGTTTTCCGAACTAATGATATTAAAATCAACCGTGACGAAATTCGAAAATTTAAAAACAAATGGTTTGAATTTGATCCTAATTCTACTGGTTATATTCCATGCGATCAGCTGTACAAGTTTTTGGGCACTCTTGACGGCTACTTTTCTATTAATATTCACGAGGAACCCTGGCGTGTACGCAGCATTTTGTCAAATTCTAAAGCAGAGACCAATGATTCATACAATGTTGATATAAACGCCCTTAATAAGGAGTTGCGAAAGTATCCGACAGAAAAGTTTGTGGCCCGCCGGCATTTGTTTGAAAAGTTTTGTCAGCATGCTATTTATAACGCGGATCCGGACAAAGGCATTGCGTTTAACAAGTTACTTCTTCAATTCCCTTTTTACAAAGACATGAAGTATAATGACTGTCTAAAGTTAAATGACTATATCATGTATCGTAATGTCGAACGTGTTGTTGAAGAGCGAATTATGCAGCAGCGCTTGATTGTTGCTATCCAGACTATCCAGTCCACATTTCGTCGACACATGGGTCGCTCGGCTGTTATAGCCAGTGAAGACATTATACCGCGCCCACGCGGGTACAGCCGGACAGCAACTAATCCGTTCGCAGATCCGACAAACGAAGGTGACAACAAAGATTTGAATAATAATGCAAAAGACGATAACAGGTTGATGCCTGAGCGATCGGACATCCCAATAATTAAGATTGATGCGCCATACTAGTGGCAATCAAAAATTTGTATTTTTTTTTTCTGTATATTGAGTTTCTTACAGTTTAGAGTACTTTGACACATGGTTCTTTTTTTTTTTTGAATAATAGATTAAATAGATATACACATGATTACAATACTTTTTTTTTTCTATCATGTAAACAGACTATATTATGTACGTATACTATAAGTATTATGTTTGATCATCATGTATCAGATACTTGATAAAATCAAACAGAAAATTTTTTTTATTCAAACAAAATTGAATTAGATTAAAAAATAGATATAGTAATATGAAACTAAATAAAATAATAAAAAAAAGGAAAAACTAAATATTGTATTAAAGAAATGTTGTTGTTGTTTTTTTTTGTTGATAAATTGGTTCAATCTGTTACTTAGGTCATGGTGTAAGAAACGCCAAGCTGGGGGGCGTTTGAGATGATACCCATAATAATACCAGCAATGAGACCAGCGCAAGGGACAGTGAAGATCCAACCAGCATAACACCAGGCAACCATTCTCCAGTTGACAGCCTTGACGTCACCGTTACAAAGACCAACAAAAACAACAGCACCGACAATACATTGAGTAGTAGAAATAGGCAAAGAAAGTCTAGTAGCAAAGACCGTAGTAATGGCAGCACCAAGCTCCATAGAGAAACCACGAGCAGGAGATTGCAGAGTAAGTCTGTTACCCAAGTTTCTCATAATGTTGTAACCATAAGTCCAGAGACCAATGACGAGAGCACCAGCAGTGTAACAAAGAACCCAGACAGGAACAGGAGACTTGGTAGAAACAGAGTTCTGACTCCAAATCAAATAGATGGTAGAGAGAGGGCCAGCAGCGTTGGAGATATCGTTAGAGCCGTGAGCAAAAGAGGCTGTACCAGCGGTTACACCTTGCAGGAAAGAGTAAAGATGCTCAGTTTTGTTGTCATACTTCTTGGCACGAGAATGCATGTCACCAATATTACCAGCAAGTCTAGATGTATCATGTTGATTGGCAATAACATCTTGAGTAAAGCCGTGGCTTAAAGCAAGCCAGACAAGACGATGCCAATTCTTGGGGTGAAGGAGAGGCTTGATGGTCTTTTTGTTAATTCTATCAAGTTTAACAGGCTTGTTCTCATTGCTTTCTTCGTCATAGTTGGAAGGAAGAGTAATGATACCATTAATATTGACATCCTTGCCTTCAATATCATCAGAGTTGCCGCGATTAGAGTCAGCAGGAACAGCAGAAACATCAATTCCAGCCAAGTTAGAATCAATTGCAGCCTCAAATTCTTCTCTAGTACGGTTGCCCTTGTAGTAATCGGTAACAATTTGATGCTTAGATCCTTCAGGAACAGGAGGAACCTCACCACGCTTGAAAAGGAAAGGTCCGTAAAACATGTGCCAAGCTCTGAGAGTCCAATCTTCGAGAATGAGCTTGCGGTATAGGTAGGGGTACCAGAAAATCCAGTAGAGTGCAACAGCACTACCAGCACCACCGAAAACAGCACCACAAACTTGGCCAGTACTGAGGTTGTCAAGCTTAAGATTAGGAGCACCTTTCCAAACAATGACCATGATAAGAACACCGGCGGTGAGAGCAAAGTATAATGGAATGATATAAAGAGCATTTCTTAAAGAGTTCTTTCTTTCAAGGACAGCGTACTTGGTAATCAGGTAGAGCACAGCAGCAAAACCACCGGCAACACAGGGAGCAACAAACCAGGAGGCAACAATCTTAGCAAAACCGTTCCAGCCCCAGTGGACACCACCGGCACCATTAGCAGCAATACCAGCACCTATGATACCACCGACGATGGAGTGGGTAGTAGAGACAGGAGCACCAATTTTGGTGGCCATGGTAAGCCAAGTGGAAGAACCAACAAGAGCACAAGCCATAGTTAACATGAGACCAGCAGGAGCAGATTCAAAGTCACTAACGTTGATAATTTTGTTACGAATGGTATCAGAAACACGAGAACCGGCAAGAACAGCACCCAGGAACTCACATATCGCTGCAATGATCATTGCCTGGGGGTAAGTGAGAGCTCTAGAAGAGACTGAGGTAGCGAAAGAGTTTGCGACATCATTGGCGCCGATATTCCAGGCGTCAAGAAACGCAAAAATCATAGAGATTGCAAAAATGTAGTCGAATTGATGGAGAGCCATAGTTAATGTTATAGATATGGTCTAGCCAAAAAAAAAATCTATGGATTAGATTGTTGTATGATGATGAAAATAGTTCAAAACAATATAGATATTGATTTAAAAAAAAAAAAAAGAATAGAAATTAGAAAATTTACAAGACTTTTATATAACAAAAAGTATCTATCAAGACTTGGCAATTGATGGCAAGCACGTTTTATGTCTAATGGAGTATTTGAAAGGACCGGACGAGAGTGAAGGATGAAAAAAAAAGAACAGAGATATACATATGTCTTGGCAGAAAAAAAAAAAAGTATGATACTAGAGGGTCTGTCATAGTAAATACAATTTTGTTCATGTTAAAAAAAAAAATAAGTTGGTAATAGATTACAACTTACATGTGTATGAAAGTTACGCTGAATTAATTCCAAGACTTTTTTTTTACTATGAAAAATTTTAACACATGAACCAAAAGCAATTATGACAAGAAAAAAAAAAGGCTTTTAGCTGCATATCGTCGACTAAAGGCCATAATATCATCGAAAAAAAATTAACCATTCAAAGCCTCATAAATTATTTTTTTTTCTATAATACTTTCTATATTTTTATTCAGAATACTTTTCATATTAATATTTAGAATTGAAATTTTTCAAAATTCTCATAACTTGAGACATTAAAAAAAAAAACATCAAAATAAAGTGTTAAAATAAACAATCAAATTAGAGTGTTACTTTTAGCTGTCAAGTTAGAATTAAAGGTTTCCATTCTGTTACAGTAGTAACGTGGGTGTATTGTTTTTTGTTTTTTTTGGCGTCTTCAAATAAAAAAAAAAAAAAAACCAAAATATCGTTTTTATTTTTTTTGGAAAATCTTACGATAAGACAAAAAATAAAAAAAAAAGAGCCTTGTTGCCATATCTGGTAACATATCACAAAATCACACATGTGGATAGGCCCTGCGATTCTTATTGGCTGACATTAATGTTCAGGGTTTCGCACTGAAAGCAATCGTTGGCAAAAGCTTGTACAGACTTTGTATACAGTTTTATTATGCATGCGTTATAGAATTGGGATAATAATAATAATAATAATAATAATAATAATAATAATAATAATAATAATAATAATAATAATAATAATAATAATA
>QVTG01000399.1:0-19746 GCA_013305925.1 Geotrichum reessii
AATAATAATAATAATAATAATAATAATAATAATAATAATAATAATAATAATAATAATAATAATAATAATAATAACAAGTGGCAAACCAAATTTAAGCGATGCGACCCTGAGCAAAGCAGACTCGAGTCGGTTTTTTCCTATTTTTTTCTTTTGTTTATCATCTACTTTTCAACCTAACTTCCTTTTTTTTTTTTTCCTGTTATATAAAAATTATAGCAGACCTTTTGAACCTACATATTTTTTAACTATGGCAATATCTAATCTATTCAATTCTATTCGTGTCGCTTTTGAGGGCTCTGACAAGGTCGACGTTCAACAACAAGCAGATCAGCACATTCTCTCAACACTCAAGTCTCCCAACGACGCAATTGCTCTGCTAATTCACACTTGGGCATTCCAAAACGATCTCAAGCTTACAGGAATCAACGGAAAAAAATTAACTATTATCGATGAAACTAATGGTAGGTTTATTCCTATTTAATTGCCTCTAAAATCTCTTAGTACTAACTTCTAATTCTACAGGATTATGGAATCATAGAGATTGGAACTCTGCAAGTCCGAACTTTTATAATTTTGAGTACACTGATGCCGGAACCTCCAAAGTAATTGAACTCGAAATATCTAAGCGCTTTTCGACTGATCTTCAGATTAACGCTCAGGATACCAAGACCAAAGACGATACTTCATTTCGACTCAATATAGGGTCCTACGTTAATCTCGAATTTTTTGACGACAATAACATAAAACGGTCAGATGACATTTCGGATATTTTTGTTTCAGGTGACGACATAAAAGAGCTTTGGGCTCTTTTAGATCGCTCTATTGGGGAAACATTTTCACTAAAACAGGCTCCAGATCCCAGACATTTAAACCAAAAACTGCGGGACCTGAATACTGCTCGAATAATTCGAGAGTCTACAGAACGCAGTGCAGCAGACTCAAGTCCTAGTCCGGCATCACGTGGTCCTGGTACGCCATATGGAACACCACCACTTGGTAGCTCTTCACAGTTCCCTCGCCGAGAAGGATTACCTCGAGGTGGAGACTTTCCTCTTGGCTTTGAAGACGAATATGAAATTAATGGCAAACTTAGGGCACCAGGCTCGTCAAACACGTACCAGCAAGATTCTCGTCATCCTCCTTTTTTGCCAATTGGTGATCGTGATCTCAACCCGCCAGGTCTCGGACCACATAGCGGTTTGGGAGGAAGTGGTAATGGTGGTATGTATCCCACTATGGAGGAAATAGCGAGACACACTGGTGCAAACAGAGGTAATGAGGCTGACCCTGATGACTTGTTGACCCGCCCACCAGGTTCACGCTGGGACCCTCTGGGTCCTGGTCGTGGATCCAGCAGAGGTGGCCGCGGTGGATTTGGTAGCAGTTTTGGTAGTAGTCTTAACAGAGGCTTTGGTGGAGGCTTTGGTGGAGACTTCATTTGAAGTGATTTTTAGCACTGCTGAGCAGCGTTAACAATTGGAATGAACAAAAAAAAAAGGCATACTATTTGGGCGTATCAAGATGTATTCTATGAAAAAAAAACAAATTGATGAATGAAATGTATAAAAATAACGTATTTGAGGCAAAACCTGAATATTTGAAACACTACCATGACAAGTAAAAATGATAAAAATTTATGGGTTTCTTTCAGTGACTTTTTAGTTATCATGCAAGTACCGCATAATACCTGCACAAGTCGAAAAATCAACTTCCTGGTTATAACCCCCGGAGTTGTAAAGGTATCGAGACAAACATAGTGTTCCAACCATAATTTTAACTAAATTCTTTTGAGCCTCAAACCAAAAAAAATATCTGTACCGCATGTCAGTGCCAATACTAACAATTTTGGTATCAAAGACGTCATCAAAGCCTGCCATGCATTCTTCGCCTCTAGCGGCAGCCTCTGATATGCGTTTTTGAATAATGTGAGAACTAAGAACAAACTCATCATAATTAGAACTGATTTCAATATCATACTGCACAAGATAATACAACACGGGAGAAACTAGTTGACAGAGGTGTGCAAGTTTAGCTTTAAAACGATCATAGTGATGGCGAGAAAGATTGCTGCTGTCTGAAGAAATAAGTGACGTGAAATGAGAGTCTTGAGTGGCAATAGTAGCAATGAGGGCAGATTGTGCGGAAAGTTCACGATGAATATCAGCGATGATCGTATCGTGAGAGAAAGTGATCGAAACCCCAGCAAACTCAACGGTATTTCCACAAACACTAGTGTTATTAAAGTTGGTCATTTTTTTTTCAAATAGAAAAGTTATGAAAAAAAAAAAAAAAAAAAAAAAACTTGATATTTTGTCTGGAGATTGAAAAAATGAAAAAAAAAATGAGGGACTTTATATACCTTGATCTTTTGTCAAAATTTAAGGACCCGTTAAAACTGGCAATGGTACCCCACAATTTTACAGTTTAAAGCTTTGAAGTTATTAAAATGTTTTTTCCTCTTTCTTGCTCAATAATGATTTATCTTCGTTAAAGACATCATGGTATCAAAAAAAAAAAAAAAGAATACATACATTACCGTGTAGATATTTTGTTTTCTTAATAAGTTTGAGCTTCTGTTTTTGAAACTTTTTGTTTATCATCATCATTATTATTATTTGCTTATATTTTGTCATGATTAAATGCTTGTACTTCTCTAGTGTGATCTCAAAAATGTCATGATTAAACATAGATATGAAAAAAAAGTGACAACTATAACAAAAACCTGGTTTTGACAAACCCAAAATCCTTTTCTTCTTATTTACTACTATCGAGTAAGCCTATGTTGACTTATCTTGGGTTTGTAGAATTGATAAAATTTACTTTTTGGAACAGAGTCTTAGAAAGATTATGAAATAGATTAGGTGTTTTACATGATTTAGTCGATACCAATCATTTAATTGTACTGAGAATTAATTGTTCAATATTAATATTGACATTGATTTTAATTCTGCGTTCATTATTATATCCATCTCTCTTGATCTAGAGGTTTAATTTATTTATTTTATTTTTTATTTTTTTTTATTTTTTGATTCTTTATATAAATAGGGAATGCGTGTCTCAAAATGAAAGTGTTCTTACTTATTCTCTGAAATAGCTAATTTAATTCAGTCATTTATTGATATCTATAAATTTCTATCTTTTTATTTTATTTTTTGGGCATTTCTTTACGGTGATAATAAAAATTGATATTAGCATCTAGGTAAATAATATGCAAGTATCACAATTTTCAACTCATATTAAATTGTTATTTTGTTTATAGAGCAGTCACTAGCGCTTATAGTAGGCCTATTTTAAATAAAAATTTGAGATTGGTTTTTATTTTTTTGCAGCCATGACATATTCCTAACTAAAACTTTTTTGCTAAAATCTCTAAATTTTAGATACACATGTAGATATATAAAACTGTGATTCTAAAAAACAAGAGGTTGTTTTGTAGTATAGAAATCTGCCATTTTCAGTCGTTTCGCGATCTAAATCATGTTTTTTATTAATTCCGTTTATCTTTGGTAGCACACAAGTCGGTTATTTCAGGGTTAGGTCAATATTAAAGCATATTAAACAATTTTTTTTTCACCTCCAAACGTCACTGCACGCTGATTTAATTGCCTCTTAGGAAAAAAATACCCATATCCAATTAAAATTCATTCTATCTTTTACGGCTAAATACAAAAAAACTATGTTGAGATTAATAGGTCGTCGCCAATTTTCTACCGCACTGCTTACTCGCGCTGCTGCTTCTGCTGGTGGTAATACCAGCAGTCCCGCCTCTGTTACACAGGGCGGTCCGATTCGCACGCAGCAAAAGAAACGCCAGCGCACCAACGCGCTACAGGAGGCCTTCAAATTTAGTGATGACGACGATGACCTGAATCGCATTCGCTCTGGTGCGATCGATTTTGACGCCGAGGGTGCGCCTGATCTTGTACACCTTAACAAGCGCTGGGACAAATTGGACCCTCTCGAGCAAGAGGAAGTAGCGCTTTATCTTGAGCAGCGTATGCGTTCGGAATGGAACGAGCTGACTTTAGACGAAAAGAAAGCTGCGATGTTTATATCGTATGGTCCCTGGGGTCCACGTACTCCGCAGCAACCTAACCCTGTCAAGGGTTATGATATCTTCATCAAGATTGTGGTAGGAATTATGGTTGGTGTGACAGGATACCAGCTATATCAGGGCAAGACTGGCTACCTGTCACTGGGTGGAACCGAAAAGAGCGATGGTGAATCCGTTGCTCCTGTTGAGGAGAATAAGGAAAACTAATCACCTAACTGACTAAATGATTTGGGATTTGTATATATCATAAAAGCGTCTATCTGTTTATTTTTGTTACTTTTGTTATTTTTTTTTTTTGTAAATACTAAACTATCCTTTTTAGAATTGATTTGTGATCTTTGTAAGTTATAAAAAGCTTAGAAATATGTGTATAGATCACCGGTCTCGCTGATGCACAAAATCTTTAATTTTTTTTTTCCAATCTATTAAGCTTTAACTTTCGATCAACCAAGCTCAAGTTATAATTCATAATGTTTTTTTTTCTGGAAATTTTTTATATGATAAATGTACTAAATTTAATTGTCTTTGCAACAAAAAGATTTAAAAACAAATAGCAAACCAGTATCATTATTTTGAAAATTACTTTACTCTATCTATAACTGATTGGTAGATAAAGAAAGAAGCCATTAAGTAAATATCAGAGTTAGACAACCTAGCGGTGGCTGCACCATACTCAATTCTACTTAAATCACTTTGACTGCGCTGAACTTTTTTACAACTTAAATTCTTCTATCAAATGGAAGTTAATGATATTGACACTGCTGGATGCTAGTTCAAATGAGAGGGTAGTGCGATAAAATCCTGAAAGATTATGTTGTTAAGCTGACCGTTGACAATCCGGTAGTTCAATAGAAGAGATTGGTATAGGGTGAAGTCTCTTCAAGCTACTTTATGTAAGCAAATTACAAGTAAAGATGCGATACAAAAATTTAAATAATCGTAGACATTCAATAGTGGTAAGCTAAAATAAAGTGAAATAAAAAATAAAACAAGCAATTTAAGAACAATTTACCATATGTTTTTTTCTGAGTTTACAAGTTTTAGCAACGTTCATTGTCGTAAATTTACTGATAAAAGACTCAAAAATATTGTTTCTAAATTAATTTTCAAGAGCATAAGTTACATCCTTGTGTGATCAACATTTGATATCTTGATACAACCAAAATAATTACTTTCATAACTTTTGAAAATGTGCTTAACAAAAAAAAAAAAAACGAGAGTTAAAAGTATCTTTTAGTTCATCAAATGCTAGAGGTGTTTGGTTGACAATGTCGGGTTATTTTAGTGATTTCAAAAAAATGTCAAGGAATGATTCAAGTTTGGTATTTTGCATTAAAATGGGTTACAGGAAAAGTAGTTCAAAGTTTTATTTTTTTTTTAGATCAAACAAGTTCATTCGGTCTTACTTCAAACTGTAAAACATTCACTTTTTTTATTTTAGTTATCAAAAAATTGTGTTTTCTTTGTAAGAGATAAACATAGAACTAGCCACAGCAAGTGTTTTCTTTTTTATTTTCCAAAAAAATTTTTTTTTTTTTTTTTTTACATTAAAACAAGTTAAATAAGTAAAGATTACACATCAAATCGTATATACATATGAATTGAAGACCCTGATCAACTGTCAGTTTATGAATGTTACGCAATAAAAATATAGAACCTTGAGTAATTATTAAAAAAAAACAATTCTTATGGATCTCAATATTTGGGTTCTGAATTAGGGTACCACCCCAGTCTCTACTAAGATTTAATCCATTTTCATGCAAAAGTCTCAACAGAAAAAAAAAAAAACCATGTTGTAATCTTGTAATCGCTCCCTTATGCTTAACATCAAAAATTTTAACCCAGTATGGTAAAAAAAAAAAAAGTCGATGGTATTATAGCTCTTTTTTTTTTGTCGTTGTTATTTTAGATAATTTTAGTTTGATAACCTGAGTATCTGTAAGCGTTTCCTTTTTTTTTTTTTTTAATCAGCCCGGTTTTTTTTTTTTTTTTTTAAAAAAAAAATGATTTGCCACAAATTAAACTGATACTAGCAATATAACCAAATATATGCTTAACATTAGATATAGTTTGATTAGTTTTCTTTTTTTATAATCTTTTTTTTTGTTTTGTTTTGTAAGCGAGTTGTAAAAGAGTTTTTTTTTTTTTGTTAAATTAAAATCTTCAACTATGATGATTTAGGATAACAGAACTTATTTAATTTTATCAAATTTTTTTTTTTTTAGCTGAAAGGTGGCTTTTCAAGGCTACGGTAAAAGTAATCTTACCAGTTGACATTGGCTTTTTTGCACTACGGCTTGTCAAACAAAGCAAAATTAAGGGGTCTACTTGAAGCAATTAATTCGATAACATGAACAAAAATCATTTCGAAACAAGAAGACATCAATGTTGCTACGATATACACTATATGCAACCAAATCTAGATGTATGAATCTTTAGTTGACTTGGTATTGTTAATTTAGCTAATGTGAACTGGAAATTACTGTTATCAACAGTAGTTGTAAGTTTAACAGTGTGTGCATTCGTAATACTTTGAAACTGATTGAAATCTGGAAAAAAGAAAAACACCAGAAAACTTAAAATGTTTTTTTTCAATTTAAGGTTATTACTATATATTTTGAAACTGAGATCTGGAAAGACTATTGTCATGGTTGTGCTAATTGAAGATCGACAAGTCTACAAAACACAAATCTTACAAATGAAAAAAAAAAAAACATTTGCCTTGAATTCATAGAAGGTCGACTAAATCAAAAACCCATTTTTTTTTCTCTAGCGAGATGATTTATCAATGGACACTCATATTTCCGGTATTCACATATACACTTGTGTTTACCATTGCTAATCGCTCCCTTTTTTTTTTTTTTTTTTTTTTTTTTGGAGGTTTCGAGGCATAGCTGTCGAAGTATGTGATGAATCAAATCAATTAATTTAATTGAAATTTTCCCAAATAAAAAAAAGAAAAAAAAGTCATAATTTAGTATCTACATGAATTTTTTTTTACTTGACAGTCAAGTGCAACCCAATCCTACTTTTTTTTTTTAAAAAAAAATATAAGTACAAAAAAGGATATTTGCCTATAAACACTATCGAAAGGATTGATTTTTGTTTGAGCAAATCAGATATTTTTTTGAAAAAAAAATGTTTTAACCTACTCTGCTTAGATTTAGCAATTCAACTCTAGCTAGTTTTTAAGTTATTCATAGAAAATTAAATTACCATTTAAACTGTACATAAACCAGCAAATAACAATACTTTGAAAGTGCTCGTGCTATTATTACATTACATTATAGACATGGACTTGGAATTTAACAAATCAATTCAGCAGCTATCATAATCATTAAAAACGCCAGTTTAACAAAAAAAAAAAAAAAAAAAAAAAAGTATATATGTAGTAGTAATAATAATAAATAGTTGATTCATAAATTCATTATCTCACTTTACAATAAACCGAAAATAAGTTAAAACTAAAAAAAAAAAATATATAATTATTTCACTGTCAATAAAAAAAAAAACTTTTGCCTCGCTGTTGAAATGAAATAGATGTAAATCTTAGTAGTGTAATATCTGGAAACTTTTTCTTTTTCCTTCTTTTTTAGCTTAGCTTTTCTAATTTGATTTTGCCTGAAAGAATCTTGTTTTTCATAGACTGGAGACTGGAGACATCGCGAGCATCGTTTTTCTCCACAACCAAATCTTTAAGCCATTTGTTTTCCATTTCAAGCTGTTTTACCTTTGACTCAAGGCTCTGAACTTTTTCTTGGAGTTCCTTTGCTGTGCGTTCCATTTGCTGTTCACGCAACTTTTTCTTGATACGAAACCGTGCAGATGCCGCCGTGTTACGCCGGCGTTTGTCCTCTTCTGCAACCAGGCGCGAAGCTTCGTCGTCATGCGGTAGTTCTAAACCACTAGTTGCCACACTGCTTTCAAGCATCTTTGACGTAGTGTCATCAATTGCTATACTAGCTTTACGTTTTTTGGAATTTACACTCTTACCACTACTTTTACCAGTGCCAGACACGGAAGATGGGAAATGGGTTTGAGTATGGATGAGACTTTGTGTTTTTTGCTGCTGGTCGCAGTTAGTGATAGAGCTCAATAAGTTGTGTCGTTGTGTAGAGCTTAGTTGCTGTCTTTGATAAGCTGGTTGTCCCTGCTGTTGTTTCTCACTAAACATGGAAGAAGTCGAGTTTAACAACCCGTTGGCTATTGAATACTGTTGAAGATTTTCCAATTGCAACTGCAATTCAAGTTGTGAATCACTACTCGTATCAGTGGGTGAACTGATATTTGATGCATTATTAGAATTATTGATGTTACTACTGTTATTAAAAAACTTGCTTTGGAGCTGCTTTTCCTGTTGCATAAGTAGGTCATCAACTGTGACAGCAATGTCTGTAGAGCATCCTTGATCGAAATCAAAAAAATGAGTGTTTGAAAAGATAGAAAGGTCTTCTTCCTGATGTGAGTTATTATTTTGATGTGGGTAACGCATGCCGTTGTTGCCAGTACTGTTCAAACCACTGTTGCTATCAACAGGACTGGGATGACTAGAAGAGCCCGTATAGGAGTCAAAGGTATCTTCAAGAGAGTTGAGGTTCTCAATAAATTGGGAGACATTTAAGGGTCTAGAAGACATAGTTTTAAAGTATTATATAACTGGGAAGGGAAGAAGGATAAAGAGAAAATGAGAGAGAAATTTTTCTAATCCAGATTTTACAAGTAGGAAATATTCAGGGTATATAAATACTTTTACTGACAGAGAAATTAAAGATAGGTCGTTGAAGGGTGATAAAAAAATAAAATAAAATAAAATGAGTGCAAAGCAGGTTCGGTTCCCAGTCTACTCAGTTCCTTGGTCTAGTGTCAGATAGATTTGGTACAAGACTATTCTCCCAACCAAGTCTAGCTTCACTTGAATCCAAAAAAAAAAAAAGAAATGTCAATTTGAGTCTCACATTGACTTTCAACTCTTTTCAAGGTAAGCAAGCCACAATTCTATAGCGCAATATCACGGGATCTCCATAGTTGCTATTTTGTAAATAGCAAACCCTGCAACAATTTCAGACCACCAGCCTCATGTACTTTGACGGCTATGGCGAGGCCGTCAATAATACAGCCTGGAACAAAAAAATAAAAATAATAATAATAAAAATAAAAAAAATCGGCTAAGAATACAACTCTAAAAAAGATTCAAGGCAAACTTGTGTGCAAATTTGTTGTTTCTAGAAGAACCTCAAACAGCATCTTTGTAGTAAAGATTCCATTTTTCAGACGTATAGTCGATTGAAACAGGCTCACAAATATAAATTATTGAGTTAGTTATAATTGATAGTAAGCCGAGTAAACATTTTTACTTTACAAGCCCTTCCAGCAGAATGTACAGAAAGCTACACTTTTTTTAAACCAATGTTATTTGCCCTAGTAACGGCGTTTACCGTCGGGGCAGCCAGTTAATTTCTAATCAAGTTTTGTGGAAACCCAATGATTTTTTTTTTTTAATCAAAACCCAAGCAAGTATAAAGCGAGCTTTTCATGTTTAATGCTTTTGAGGAAAAAGATCAATCAAGGTGACGAAATAAGCAGGTTTGGTGTGTTAAATCACATGATATGTGATAATAATCACTGATTATTTTGACATTTCACCTGTTGAAATCTGTGGCTGACAGGATAGTAAGCTCATTGTGTGGCTAGTGAGAACGAGAAAACAGCATGAAAATGTAATTTGAAAAAAAAAAAATTGTGTATTGCACCCTTGTTAGCATTGATATGTATCTCATCATCAGTATGGATATGTCTGGTATAAACCTTTGTAGTCTTGTTTTGTCATTGCCCCAACCCTATACTAGTTTTTATGTTCACAATATTAACCCTGATCAATTTATGATATCCAATAGAAATATACACTTGTAATTTCAATTTATCGATAGCCTTAAACCAGTTTATGAAAAAGATTATTTTTTTTTGTATTTCATGGTTTAATCATGACCCTCATCTTTAATAAGTAAGGTTGTCAAATATAACAGTATATAACCTCAGAATGAAGTTTTCCATTCAGTGCTACTATTCAAGGAATACAGATTTTGAGAAATTTTTTATACACTGATAAAACTTGCCTTGTTATAATGTTTACAAGCCTGAATTCAACAATATCAAAAAAAACTTTTTTTTTTAAAAAAAGCTCTTGTATTATATTATGTGTTTATTTTAAGGCCATTCGATTCGTCCTGTTTGCGGTGCTTTAGGATTGACTCAGAGCTTTCATTGAGTCAACTCCTATAACCAAAATTTCTCAAAAAAAAAACCAAGAAAATGCGATAAAAAAATTTTTTTTTTTTCTTTATTCAAAGTTGTCTTTGTAAGTTTTGTGCAGCCACAAGTTGGTTAGGACTTCACAATGAAAACAGGTTACATAAACTTGACAAAGTGTGGCTTGCATCTAGTCTTTAGTTAACAAATCACGTCAGTAAAAAAACAATAAAAAATTAATAAAAAAAATAAAAAACCTAAATAGACATATTTTAAAGATATCATTAAACCTTTTCTATTCAAACAATTTCTTAGTTTCATTTTATGTTGTCTAATACAAATTTAATTGTTGTAAAGAGCCTACATAAGAATCAAGATGGAAAACAGTTGAAGTAAAAAAGCACTGTTAGTATTTCAAAAGGTTTAAAACGATTTAATTTTTTCAAAAGATTTTATAATGCTTGGTGAATTAAAACATATTTATTCATTTAACGGTTGTTGACTTACTGTTGTTGTTTTTTACTGTCCCCAGATTTACCAATATCTACTGTCTATTTATACGTATGATTATGCTTTTTTGTTTCTTATGTTAAACTTTTTTTTCATATTTACACTGATTATGATTAATAATATTAAAAAAAACTGTGGGTATAGTTAACAAGATATAGGCTTATAGTTATAAGTCTTTGAAAATCAGGTGTGAAAATAAAACAGTTGTTTGTTTGTATATCTAAAAGTTACACGGACTTTTTACTGGCGTTTTTTTTTCTTAAAAACCGAACAAAATTTTTATTATTGCTTATTATTCAAAGCTGATAGAAACTACCAATTTATACATTTAAATTTTTTTTTAGTTTGTTTCTATAGAAAACGGAACGGGTCAACAAGGACGTGACATAGCTATTATTGACTATATTAGTTATCGCGTAAAAGTCAAAAAAAATTATCAAATGCTGATTTGATCACAATTATCCAGGTTGTCATCAAAAGTATACCTAGTTCACTGAACTTTTAATGTTTTTATTTGATTATTTTAGTAAGCCATTATTTATTTTGTCTAAACCTCCTGTATTACTTTGTAATTTAACTTATGTGTTTAAAATAATAATAAAAATGAAATGAAATTTAGACAGCAAATTTGTAACGAGTACTGATTTAACAAAACTTGACAAATATAAATCTAAAAGTATGATTGGCCTATAAGAACAGAAAATACCACCAGAAACAACAATAAGAAAAATACAAAATATGTAACCAGAATTTTACGTCTTCTTTGTATATCTTTGTTATTATTATTATTTTTAATTATGTAACTATGTGATGTAAGAACAATAAACAGATTTTCTATCCATGTAACGAGGACCGAATTAACAGAACTGACTTAAATGTAATTAAGAGATGTGATTAGTTATAAACACTGAAAAGACTACCGGAAACCACAATCAAACAATATTAAGTATCATAAGCTGGTTGTAAGAAGTAATCTTAGTCAGGGGGTTCTTAATCACGTTGAGATTATTGATGATAGAAAGGAACTCCCGGAAGCTTCTCAAATATATTTTATGTAAATGGGGACAAAGCATTATTTGAGGGTAAGGGTTCACTCATGAGGTCCAATATACTTAAAGTTTGGTTCTTGTAACACTAATACTTGACATTAGCGTAGTTGGACGAGACTGGCTATTCTATTAACAGTCTACTTTGTTTCCACAAAAGAAGTTTTAATAAGTTGTCTAGCTTCAGTCTGTGACTGGCGTTCTATATGCAGCTTTGCTGGCTAACAATATTTACTTTGGAGGGATTCTTATCAACCTAGTACTATAGTAACTAACGATCTCTTTCTAGGTCGCTACATAGAATCTCATTAGATTCAATCAATAATAATTTATGGAATTTTATTGAAGTTAATAATAATGATTCAAGAAATCTCATTGAATTTTAATATGTGCATTTCAATATTGTATATAAATATTAATAAAACAATTGTAACGAATAGTAGTTGGACTCTTTAGACAAACTCCGTTACATAGCATCTAAAACATGAAAATAATTCCATATTAGGATTTTGACTAAAACATGATTACAATATAGACACTTGATGAGAAACGTATGATAAGACTAAGATTTCTATGAGCAGCTTTACTGTCTAATGATAACGTCTTCAGAAGGATTATCATCACTTTTTTAATATAGAAACTATAATTACACCTAAACTTTCATCAGAGAATTTCATTGAATTAAAACATTCAATTTTGGCTGTCCAACAATAACGTTTACGTACTAAGATTTCCGATTAGATTATCATCAGCTTCAAACACTATTATCACGATTAATAATAAGCAATGATAATTGGACTTGTCAGAACAACATTTTTACAGATCACACTTGACACTAATAAATGTTAATGACCAATTAAATTCTTCTGATAAAGCTTAGACTAATTCCTTGGTTTTTCTTTTGAAAAATTATAACTCTATATTTTACTTTCACTGAAACTAAACATTTTTTGAATTAATGAAATCAATGTCATTGCAGCTAGCCACAATTCTAAGCGATGAATTCATTAAATTATAACAAGAACCCATTCACCTGAGGTAAACAAAAACAAATTGAAAGACATGATTTGTTATCAAAAACGGGGACGACTACCAAAATTAACAATCAAAAAATATAAAATCTCATTAGCCAGTTGTAGAAAGTAATCAATATATGTTTTATCATGTGTAGAAGAAAATTAATTTTTGAAAGAATGTTTAGTAGCTTCAAAATAAGTATGTTACCATGAAGTGTGACAATACGCTGAAAACAAAAAAAAAAAAAAAAAGGTAAGGGTTACTATTCAAGCCAGTAATAATTTTTTGAGACACATAACACTTTTAAAATACTCTCATAATAGGATACAATAGAGTAATTATGACCATGAAGAATTTTTTAAAGAAAAAAAGATATCAGAAACTAATTTATAATACAGAACAACAATTTATTCCCAACTTTGCTGTTTGATAAAAATTTCTCTAATATGATATTGAGTAACCTTTTACTGATAACTGATAAAAAAATGAAAAATATTTCAAGAAATCTCATTAGAATTACATAATGTAAATACGCTGCTCTGTTGCTCGATAACGTTATCATCAAAAAGATCATTTATCAACCGTTTGATAACAAAAAAAAATTCAATTCGAACAATCACATCAAGTTTAATATATATAAAATAAACGGTAAAAAATAGTACAACAAAAATTTAATAACAAATACTATTTATGCGTGTCAGACCGACCGTGTTACAATAGTAATAAACAATAAATATCAGTAAATTTTGAACTGATCAGATTAGCTTTATTACATTAATATTTCACTTGTAAATTATAGTAACAATTTAAATTTTAATTTACTTTTATTATATATATATATACATTTTTAGCTTTCCAATGTTGTAATTTGTTTTGAAAATGACAATTAAGCTTAATCAAAATACCAAAATGAATTAATATTCACAATTTTTATTCTCAGTACCAAGTCTTGAATTTTTTTTTCTCCCCCCTAGTGACCAGTACTAAAGAAGCTGCATCTGAAGCCGGAAAATCTACAAACATTTTTTTTTTCAATTAATCATTTTGGTTCTTTATTAGGCTCACATAAACAAATACAAATTATAAACTTAAGTGTCAGTCAAGTCCCAACTCATCTTTGCCGGCTTTAAATCTTTTTAGCCTTGGAGTTTTTCAAAAGAGTCCCAAATATATTGCTGGTATTGTGTGGCTTTTGTGGTAGGAACTCTTGTTACGTTCGCGTGCCGCTCTGTTTTTATCCACCTCGGATCTATTTTCGCAGGCATAGAGTAGTCATTTGTTTCGTGATTTAAAAATAAAAGTGGTGTTCCCACTGGACGGAGATGGTACCGATCACGTTATATAGTAATTTTTTTTTTAATTAATCATTTGGTTATTTATTAGGCTTACATAAACAAACACAGATCATAAACTCAAGTATTAGTCAAGTCCCAACCCATTTTTGATGGCTTTGGAATTCTTTAGCCTTGCAAGTTCCCCAATAGAGTTCCCAGTGTATTGCTGGTGTTGTATGGCTTTTGCGGTAGAGACTCTTGTTACGTTTGCGCGCCACTCTGTTTTTCTCGACATCGGATCTATTTTCGTAGGCATAAAAAACCAACTTGGGAAAAAGCCCACTCATATCGATCGTCGGCTGCGTGATAAACTGTCTTAGAGCTTGTGGCTCATGAGCTCAAGTATGGCTTTTCAAGAATTTCTTTTGTTGTTTTACCTTTTTGCTCTCGCAGTCAAGCCCCGTCCTTCTGATAGAAACTCTGCTATTGCTTGTAGGCCTTCCCGCGTGTTCAGCAGCTCAGTGAGTTTTAAATCAGGAAATTCTTTGCGCAGTGTCTGTCTTTCACTCTCAGTTTTTGGACAGTATTTAATGACATACTGTATAGTTTCGAACACTCCACATTCACAATTGTAGTGATCTATGGGAACTTTTCTTTTCTGTAGATATTCTCCGAAGTTTCCGTTACTAGTTCTAAGTTGTGTGATCCAGCTCAGAACTTTTCTGAGTTTGTTCTTAAATATATAGGCTGTGATGAGTACCTTTATATTGGTTGTTGGGCTGGCTTTATCATCTGTTGTAATCTGTTTGTACCATTTCCGAGCTAATTGCCAAGGTTCGCGATAATTGGCTTGATTGCACACCTGTGGCTCGAGATGTTATTCACATCATTGGTACCTATATTGAAGGCAATAGAGAAAAATCTATTACTGAAGTCATAGTTGACAATAGCAACAATCTCTTGGTAATTCAACCCGATGTTTTAATTCCTTGCACCAGTGTTTCTGAAAGCTTTTTTTGTCAACGCAAACTTGTTCTTAAATCACGGCTTCGTTCTACTGTTGAAACCAACAGTTACATGACATACGGTTCAATAATTCATGAAGTGTTTCAATCTTGTCTTGCTACGAACAACTTTTCACAATCTTTTATAGACGATACTACTTGTACCATTTCCCGCACTTAGATTCGAGGAAACGATTTGTATTTTTTACTCCACTTGTCCAGCGAGTTTTTACCATCTTTGCGTTTTCTTGCCCTACACGACGACCAGTACGCTTTAACGGCTGCGTCGGCTTTACTATTGGCCGTTGCCTCTTCCCACGGACCCAATCTCCGTAGCGTCGGTTGACAAACCAGGCTTTCGTCTCGATTAATCTCAGGTAACTATTTCTAATCTTGTCAAAATTTTGTATCTTTTTTGTTTTTTCATTTTTTTGTGTTTTTTTTATTCTCATCACATTTTTTTTTTGTGTTTCTTGATTTTCCTCTTTTTTTTTTTTTTTTTTTTTCTTTTTTCTAAATTTTCTTTTTCTCTGTTTTTTTTTCTTTATCTCTACAAACATTAACGTTCTCAAAAACAAAATAAAAAAAGTTTTCCGCCTATGGTACGTGAGAAGACAGTAAAGCCGTTTTAATTTTGTTAAATTTTTATATCCAAAGTAAACTTCCCGACACTACAGTTTTTTTTCTTCCTTTAGCGAGCTTAATTGTAAATAAAGTAAAAATAAGGTACAGCATATAGCTAAAATCGAGCAAATGAATTACTTGAAACAAATTTTTTGTTTTTCACTTGAAGTTTAAGCTTTTGAACTTGAATCAATAAAGCTTTTAGGAAGTTTAATTAAAAAGTGGATTGAGACTCAAATCCTACTCACTCTACTGATATTGACAATTTTTGTGGTGATGACGAAGAGCTTTGGCTCATGCACTAATCATTAATAAAGTAGTATTTGGAATACAAAAAAGAAAAAAAAAACGTACAATTATCATATTTGCACAATATGACATAAAGTAAATTTATTTATATTTTGATACTCAACAGTGAACTTAAATTAAATATGACCTAAAACTGTATGATTAGCACAACAATGATTTTTTTCCAAATAGTTTAACCATTTGATTTTGGGGTGCTGCTTTATTAAATTCGATGTTGAACTCACTTGAATTTTTTTTTTTTTTCAATTTCAATTCACTACGTTTTTTTTATCATTATTTTGAGCTTCAACATATATATATATATATATTTTTTTTTGTCTGAGACAGTGTTTTTGTAGTTGAAAAATCATTAATTCTCATCTTTATTTTCTTTTTTTTTGAACAAAACAAATAATGATATTAGCCCTACTCAATTTTCTTTTCGGCTCAGATTCGGATTTTTCAATTCTGGTTAAAATTAAATCCTCGGCATTTTTTTTGACATTTTTTAAAAATGGTTAAAGTCCTGGATTGACTTTTTCAATTTTCATTATTATTTTTTTTTTAAAGAAAGAGGTCGCTCACTAACGCCGTGTCTTTAAAACATTCACATCATCAAAGATTTTTTTTTTCTGTTGTTAATATACCTGATCTATTGATCATCTTTAGGATGTAATTTTGTATTGCCTTGAGATATCACCGGCGCAACTTGATTAATGACACAAACTTATCAATATAAGAATTGTCAGTACTGCTGCAATTGGGCTTAGTTATTTTATGTACGGTTTAAACATACATATGCTAAATCGAATGGTCAACTACACGAACAAACAAAATACGCTCATTATTATTTTTTCATGTTAAATAATCATTATCTTTAATTGTTAAAATTTAACACATCTATTATTTTTTTAAAAAAAATAATTTCATTCAAATCACAATTGGATGCCGTGGACAGAGCTAGAATAGATAGATAGAAAATCTGTTTATCGTCCTTACATCACATTAGTTACAGAGCTAGACTATATATTACTTTTTTTTTTTTTGATGTCTTAAATTCAACCGTAGAAAAAATCATCTCCATGTCTTTCTCAAAATCACAAGTATAGTTTGATCTTTAAATTTTGTTATTAATATTTTTATGGTAACAACCATGATTGTATGACCCCTCATTTGCTTTTTTTTTTTTTGAATGGCAACATCTCGTTTTTTTTTTTTTTTTCTGTAAAGTCTCGAGTTGCCATGAAAACATAAAACTGTTTTAACAATTTGATCAAACACAAGAAAGTCAATAGTGTAGTAGACCTATTCAATGTCAGCATATTTCAATACTAAAATCTCTAAGCGCCAGGTCTTAACAACCTACATAGATATTCCTACGATTTGGCCGCAGTTCGGCTTAAATCATGACAAAGCTTTTGTATGGTTGATTATCAAACACTCTCGGAAAAAACTCGGTTCTATGTAGAGACGCGTTTTAACAAAAGCCGTATTATCACGTGAATTGAACGTTAAATGATGTTTGTTTCTGAATAGCAAACATTGTTCGGTTTAAAGTTTTTCGGAAAATATTTGACCAATCAAAAGTTTTTCAGTATTCTCGTAAAACAAAAGCCAAAAGGAGTAATACCTATGCTCATAACATAACTCGCTTCATTTCCTTGAATAAAAAAAGTTTTTTTTTTTATTAACCGTCGGTCCGCCAGTGATTTTGCAAAAGTACCTTTACAAAAACAATAAAACCCACAATATGCTAATGTAGATCTGTTATTGTAGCAACATCGAAGCAGTGCTTTCTTTTTTTTTTTGAGTCCTTTTATTTTTCGTATATATACTTTTTTTTTTTCTTCCCTATTTTTTTTCTAATCTTTTCGTCTTTTTTCATATTTTCATATAAACTTGATATAAAAAATTTTAAATTTTCACTTTCCAAGTTTTTGTTTACTTTTTTTTTTTTCTTTTTTGTTTTGAAAGGAAATTTCATTTTCAATCATGGTTTACCAGATCACTAAACTTCACCTGACGGGATCGTCAATCTTGGGCCGCTCAACTCTGATTACCACTCGTGCGGCTGTATCACAAAGAGCATGGACTTCAACAACAACTACAGCCTCGGCCCCTTTCGGCCCTAATGCAGGTGTGGTGACTGAAGAAGACAGACAACATGTGTTCCAACCACTGGCTGCGCAAAACATGAAGAGTCCAATGCGTAGACAGGCAACATGGCTTGAAGCCCTACGCTCTAAGCCTCCTTCCATCTCAGGTACCAAACCGGCTGCAGTTGGCGCGGCCACCAAAAAAACAGAAAGTGTTGAGGAGTATGTTGTGCAGGACCGCCTTCCTAACGATTCATTTGCGTATGTGGTACTACCCTTTAAACATGATCCATGGTTATTGGATTCCTATATTGATAGCAACGGTGAAGGCCTGCGTGTGGGCCAGTTGTTCCAGGACCTTGATGCCTTAGCGTGTGTCTCAGCTTATCGTCACTGCTACCCAGCCAAGCCTGCAATTGTCACTGCATCAGTTGATAGAGTTTTTCTTGATTCCTCGGTGCTGCCGTCATTTTTAGATAAGTCTTCTGTCAGAAATGTGTCCCTTTCTGGTACTGTAACCTGGTCTGGACGCTCGTCCATGGAAATCACTGTCAAGGTTGCGTTTCATGATGAAGATTTACACAGAAACTCAAAACTGCTTCCTGAAGATATCAAAGAAGACAATGTCTTTATGGTTTCTCATTTTACGTTTGTTGCCAAGAACACGAAAACTGGCAAATCTTTTCCAGTCAATAAGTTGGTACCTCATACTAAACAGGAAATCGCTCTTTTCAAGCGTGCTGAAAACTATAATCTCTACAAACGCAGTATTGCATCTAAGAAGGATCTCAGATCCAAACACCCCTCGGAGAAGGAGTCAGAACTGATCCACTCACTCTGGCTCAACTATGAGGAACAAATGGAGGCCCCAACTCTTATCAATCCACTACGCAAAAAGGTTAGTGCCGAAACCAATGCGGCAACCTCCACCGAAAAAGTTATCTTAATGCAGGACACCACGGTGGAGTCAACGGCTTTGATGCAACCGCAGAACCGTAACATTCATTCTTACATGATTTTTGGCGGCTATCTGCTTCGTCAAACTTTTGATCTGGCTCACGCTTGCGTTGTCAAGTCATTTCCGTCAGTGCAACCCCCCGTGTTCAACTCACTTGACTCGACCACGTTCAAGTCTCCCGTACCCGTTGGCTCTATTCTGAAGCTGACTGCCACTGCTGTCTATGGCTCTAATGAAAAAGTCCAGGTCCGCGTTGATGCCGTCGCCGTTAACGCCGGTACCGGTGAATCGAAGCACACTGGTACCTTTGCATATTCTTTTAGCGTCAACACCAATGTCATTTTAGTGCCCAAGACGTACAAAGAGATGATGTGGTACCTAGAAGGTCGTAGAAAGGTTCTCGAAAGCGAGAAGTTTTATCTTCACGGCTCTGAAGAGCATAATCAGATTGGCAATTAAGTTTTAATCATTTAGATCCATTTTATTAAACGATAGAATACAATAAAAAATAGATTTATACGTATATCATAATTATTATGATATAGAAATACTACGTAATAATAATAATAATAATAATAATAATAATAATAATAATAATAATAATAATAATAATAATAATAATAATAATA
>QVTG01000004.1:0-149329 GCA_013305925.1 Geotrichum reessii
GCGCCATCGAATGCCTGAAACACCTAAAGCGCGCTGAGAACGCTAATTTTAAAGTCTCATAGAGATAAATGTTTTTTTTTTTTGAATTCCATGTCTTCTTTGTATATCTTTGTTATTATTATTATTATTATTATAATTATGTTACTATGTGATGTAAGGACAATAAAAAGATTTTCTGTCTGTCTGATTTCCAAAGTTCTCAGAAAACACCAACCGTAGTGGGAAAAGACACAGTCATTAGTATCTCATCAGCTAAAAATATCACAACACAAGAAATTGCACCCCAAGTAAGTAACTCCGTACCTGTATTGTTAAAAACACAACGTCAAGTAGATTGGGTCAAGTAAGTCAAGACAATTTAACTATTTTCCAAGTCAATGAAACAGTCCAAATTCAAATCAGGTTTAGCACATTTTACTCAGTGCTTATATTTGCCGGAGATTTTCTAGCATAAATAAAAGTTTTCATGTAATAAGTTTTAATAACAAATATTAAAAATATAAAATCTATGCTATTTTCTTTAATCAATTTTTTTTCTTTCAATACAAGCCAATCTGACTTGCAAACGATGTGGTCACACTCTCCAAGTCTTCATCGTCACTAGAATCCACGTCATAATCATCGTTTCTATCTAAAAACTTTGTCAAACGCTCACTTAAACTGTTACCAATACTCTTGTCAATACCAGAAGAGGCATGATTGTCGCTAGACTTGTAGTTATTAGGGACAGCAGAGCTGGCGTCAGTAAAACCTTGCTGAAAAAACATAGGCAATTTGCTGGGATCCGCAAGACTAGAGATGGGCTGACCAACTTCTGTGTCCACATTGCTTTCTTGATCAAAATCACGAAATAGATCACTTGCAAGATGTGAACTGCGAACGCTATCACCATCAATCGACGCAGTATCGTTGACAAACTGGCCGCCGTAACCATAAAAATTTCCACTATTGAAATCACTATTAGCACTACCAAGGGGAGGAAAGTTCTGAGAATAGCTCAACTCACGAGCTGCACGGGTCTGTGGAACTGGCACTCTTTTTCTGGGTCTACCAGCATGAGGCTTATGAAGCGGAATAGAACTTGGCTGAAGTCTGTTGATAAGGCCCTCGACCAAGCTACCCTTTTCTCTGAAATGAGTCAGCAAATGAAGCCACAAAAGATTTTTAGACAAAACTTTAGGATTTCCTAGTAATACCAAACCATATTTAGCACGTGTTAATGCAACATTGAGTCTTCGAGGATCAGAAAGGAAACCAATGCCCTGATGCTCATTGGATCTAACACAAGACACAATAATATAGTCTTTTTCACGACCCTGGAAAGCATCAACAGATTCGACTTCTACAGCCTTGTAGAGTTCCTTGTCCATAGAACCAGTGGAAATCATGTATTGAGTCAAGTAAGCACGTTGACCTTCATAAGGAGTAATAATACCAATTTGAGAAGGGTCGACACCAGACTTGAAAAACTTTGTAACAAGCTTTTCACAATTACTTGCTTCTGCTCTGTTCAAATAACTTGTACCACTGGATGAAATTTCTTCCTGACCAATGATACTCCAAAACATCATAGGATTCTCAGGAACAGGCCAAGGAAAATCAAGATCAGAACGCTCACGTTGCTGACGAGTTACACCATTTTGCAAGCTTCCATCATAAAACATGTTACTAGGAAACTCAGATAGGCAAGGATGCATACGATATTGCACAGTCAGTCTGATAGGAGTATGATCAAGAACAACTAATCTTTCAAAAAGAGACTTTGAAAGACCAGCATTAGAGGCTGGCTTGCATCCGACAACTGGACCCAATTGCTGGTGATCACCAACAAGGATAAGTTGCTTGCAACCATGAACAACAGGTATAAGACACTCAGGTTCCGTAGCCTGCGTACTCTCATCAATGAGAACAGTTCTAAATCGGATATTGTTCAAACGTTTGTCACCAGCAGCAGAACAAGTACAAACAACAACATCAGCGTTCTTAATAAGAGCAACCTCAGACTTTCTCAAAAGTTTAGCATGTTTGACTCTGTCCTGAGCACTCAATTCACCAAGAACATTCTTTAACTGCTCAAGCTTGACAAGTTCGGGGTTAGCTTTAGGATTACTGAGTACTTTATTGTTTAAAGATAGACCCTGAATATTCTCACTAATGACATTTTCTCTGCTTTTAGCTATCAAACGAACAACATTAAGACCAGTCTTGTCTATACGATCAGCCAACTGGTCAGCAGCAACGTTAGAAGGAGCACAAACCAAAACCGCCTCATTGGTCATTCTGCGAATATGATAGACAATTGAAGTAGAGACGACAGTTTTACCAGTACCAGGAGGGCCCTGAATCAAAGACAGAGGAGATCGTAAAACTGAAGTCACTGCATCAAGTTGAGACTCATTAAGCTCAGCAATACCAGGTACGCTAAGATCCTCCGGAATTTCGGTGTCAAAAAACTGCTGATTGACTTCATGACCAAGCAACTTATGATATATATAACCAGAAACTGAATACTCATCAGCCGCAAACTGCTTCAAACTGTGTTGAATACGGTCGTAAGTAATTCCAGACCAGACAAAGTCAATAGAAAAATTGGAGGTAAGTTCAGTAGGCGGATTAGCGCCAGGTTGCAGCTCAAGAACAACCTCCTCAGAGTTATTGTCAGCAACTTTAATGACAAAACCATTAGCAGACCAGGGAGGACCCTCATTGCCGTCGTATCGTAAAGTCATTTCATCACCAATCATGATACGCACAGAGGAGTCGTCAAAACCTGAAGTAAAAAAAGAAACAGTGTAGCGCTGACTTAAACTAAAATCCCAAGTGACGGAGACACTTCCTTGAGATTGTGATTCCTTTTGCTTACGATCATACTCAGCTTCAAGCGCAACAAGCGGCCCAAAAATTCGTTGATATTCAAAACCATTATCGTAGCGTAAAGCAACTTGAGATACCTCTTGATTAGCTGCAGGATCGTTAAGCTCATCAATGGTCGCATAAGGGTTTTCCTTCCAAAGATCTTCCAATTTGACCATTTCTCCAGGCGTAATTTTTCGTGCTCGTGACTCTTCTTCAGCTGTAGGAACAGAAACCAACCAAGGAATAAATGACCGATCTACAACCAGAGGGTCCCACTGAGCAGTATCCCAATTAAGCTCCTTACCCGCAGGCGCCGAAGCGCAGGGATGTCTGCAAAGAATTACAACGACAGTGTCCGCTTTGGCAGAGATAAAACCAAGAACAAAGACGTTTTTTGTTCCACAGTTGTAGCACTCAAGAGTAGTATCTCCTAGCTCAGAGTCTGGATGAAGTGCTACAGCCTTGTGACGAGTACGAACAAGGTGTGAGATGATGTGAGAAGACGACCCTCCACCTCGTGAATTACAAAACCATTTGTCGCAAGTAACACATTTAACAACACTTGAAACGGAGTGAATACCGCAGTAGGCACAAGCATGTTCAGGTAACGCAGAGACATAGTTGCCATGCTCCTTGGCCTCGTGGTAGTGACCGTCATGTTCAAAACCCATGCCGCTGACTAAACTGGTGGCACCATCAGAAGCTGAGGCCTGATCGTCAAAATCAAAATCGGCACCTCTGCCTTGGAAAATAATATCAGAGGCGATAGATCCCAGATCAGACTCATCGTCGAACTGGTTGCCGATAAGTTGCGAAGACGACATTATAGAAAACAGAAGTTGTTACCGAAGCGAAGAGGTTAAAAAAAAATAAAAAATAAAAATAATATAACAGACTATTCAAACAGAAAAAAAATCTGTCGCTGTCGTGAAGTATGAATAGATAGCGTAGTACTAGAGACGGTACTATGCAGACGAGATGTGGTGTTGTTGAGTATCAGAAGTTATCAAAGATATTAGACATGTAAAAGTCTTACGATAAGGTGTCACCAGCAGAATAGAGAAATCAAAACAAAACTTGAAAAAAATTGGAAGCTGATGGAGGCTTGTATTTAATTCATACTGCTACGTGTTGTTGTAAATGGTGTTGTTGACAAGCGTATCGAAAGGGATGTAACGAAAAACGAAATCTCTGTTGATGAAGAAGACGGTTGTCAAATGGGTGGAACTGAGTGGTAGAAATAAAAAAATAAAATAAAAAAAGACAATAAAATAATGATAAAATCAAGTTACCCGGCGAACGTCGGTTCTTAGCCTGTTTTGGATTCTTCCCAACTCTCAGAAATTTTTTATTTTTATTTTTTTCATTTTTCCCAATGTCTCTCATTCACTTCAAACTTTTATTGACAACGACAGATCCACGATCCTACACATTACAACAATACAAAAATGGTATGTATAATTATAAGGATTCTTTAAATACAATAAAATTGTAATCCAAGCTAATTTGAGTTTTAGATCAGAAGGCAAGCACGTGAAAGAAGAGAATTTCTTTACAAAAAGTCACTACAACTACAGGAGGCCAACCTTGCACAAAAGCGTCAGCAGCTCAAGGCTGCTCTGGCGTCTGGTAAGCCACTACCAAAGGAGATTGCAGAAGACGAGGAGCTCAGAAAAACATTCAAGTATGATGAGTCGCTTGAACAGGAGGTTGATGACGAATACTCTGCTCTCAGTGGCATCCAGGATCCCAAAGTCGTTGTTACAACTAGTAGAGACCCCAGCACGCGATTAAGCCAGTTTGCCAAGGAAATCAAACTGCTATTTCCTACAGGTATTCGGTTAAATCGTGGTAACAGCATTTTGCCGTCACTGGTGTCAGCTTGTCAGGCTTCAGCTACCACCGACATGGTTATACTTCACGAACATAGAGGTGTGCCAACCGCCATGACGATTACACACTTTCCACATGGTCCCACAGCTTCGTTTTCATTACACAATGTAGTTTTAAGACATGACATTCAGAATGCCGGCAATCAGTCCGAGGCGTATCCGCATCTCATTTTTGATAACTTCAACTCACCGCTCGGTAAGCGAGTGGTCACGATTCTCAAACATCTCTTTCCGCCTGGTGTTAAAAAAGACAGTTCCCGCGTGGTGACATTTTCAAATAATGGCGATTACATTAGTGTGCGGCAGCACGTGTATGTACGGACGCGAGAGGGCGTTGAACTGGCTGAGGTTGGTCCCAGATTTGAGATGAAACTGTACGAACTGAGACTAGGCACTGTCGAGAACAAGGACGCAGATGTCGAGTGGAGACTAAGGGGATTTATCAGAACTGCTAACAAGAAGGATTACTTGTAAATAGCAAAAGTGTTTATGACTGTGTTTGCTTATAGCCAAGGGATACTGGGAAAGCAAATGGATATCATATTTTACGACAGTTTATTTTTTTTTATATAGAAAATAATAAATTAATATTTCGAAAACTGTTAGAAAAATAATGATACGTAGAATAACCACGATAATTAAAAGCCCTGATAGTGTGTAAATAAATAACGAATGGTATGTTGATTATGTAAAAAAAGACCTCTTGTGATAAGAGGAGGGGGAAGAAAAGAGAAACAAAATATCTTACTGGTTGTTGGTGTAGACTTAAGAGTGAGTCGATATAACATTCGTGTTTCTTCTGATTGTCTCTCCCAGGGATGAAATATCCAATCCGGCGCTAGTGTCAAATTCACCTGTGTCCAGATCTTCAGATAAAGAGATGGAATCGTTTGATGGAAATTGTTCATAAGTGTCTGTAGTGGCACTATTAGAAAGAGAGTAGGAATTAGAATCCGAAATTGGAATAGCTTCAGTATTAACTGCATTTGGCGAAGTCGGGGTAGAACCAAGTTTTAGACTTTTGTCCGACGCAGGCGAAATAAGTCCAGTGACGGGAGAAATTGGCATAGTTGCAATTCCACTGGTGCAAGAAGTTATCATGTTACCGTTTGTGGTAGTGTTGACAGTGGGTGTAGTTGCAGCATGCTCACAATCAACAAGGTCTGCAAAAGAGCAAAAGCTTAATACACAACAATCTTTCTTCTTGCCGCTATGAGACATACTAGAAAGGCTCTGACGGTGCAAGTTGCGGCTAGGTGAAGTAGTAAGCGATGAAAGCGCAGAGTTAGAAGGTGACCGAATAGAGGTAGGTGAGATGGCAATGGATGGTTGGCTGGAAGAACTGTTGAGAATAGGACTTGTAGCAGTTGTAGTAGGGTCATTGTTGAGAAACTGGAATCGTTGATTATTGAGGAAGCCTTGTGTAGACACAATACTCTCGTTTCGTGGAAAGGAGTCTTGGTGCGGATGATCTGAAAAGCTAAAGCTGCGAACAGAAGATGGACGCCGCAGGGACAAAACCTCCACAGTTTCTGGGTCAATGTTGCGACTAGTAAGAATCTCAGCTGAGGCGTCAAGCACTGAAGGAATAAAATCATCGTTGGTGTGATGCAACGGAATCTTGTTGGTGGAGACAGGGAAGTGTATATCCTGGACTGATCGTTCAAATATCATGGAAGACATTGGCGATAGTGATTTTTCATGAACCAACTGTTGCTGCAACTGAATATTTTGTTGCTGCGATAGTTGAGGTGACAGCTGCTGTTGTTGATGATATTGCGATTTTGACGGTGAGTTCAACGATGAAAGCTTTGACTGCGACTGCTGCATTTGTGGTTCAGGACTCTGATACAAGAGTTGATTGTAGGATGTCGGTTCATTAGTATCAATGGTTAACGGGTTTGACATTGTTGCATGACTTTCAGATAGGGAACCAGTGACGTCAGTACGTATTAATTACTTTTTTGGTCTGGGGTTTAACTACGAGATGATGATAAAGCAGTAAGGCTTTTGTAAAAAATGAAGTAGAAGATGTGCGGAAGCACGAGAGTGTGAAGGAATCGGGCGATGTTGAGAACGATGATGGTGAGGAAGTGGAAGAAGGAGAAGCCATTGCCTGTGAACTTTTTCCGTTTGTTTCATCGTCATGCTTTTTTCTAGGTCATCTGAAGAAGTGGATAAAGACGGGAGGGTCAGGGTTACTATTAAAGGGTTAGGTTTATTAGAGAGTCGCCTGAGCTGTCGCCTGTAACAGGAATCAAAGTTGACAGTGACAAAAAAGACAAGCATGGAATCAGTACCAGTCACAAACGTCGGAAAACCCTCAATGAACACTTTGATATTTTAAAGCAGTAATATTAACTGGGCTCTTACTAGGGAGTAGGCTTTATATATTACCTACTCTTAAGAGAATCATACATTTGCATCACAGTCGACAGAACTTTGTATTCATATGTGAGGTGTATTTAGTGTATACGTTTTAGTTTTTCTTTTTTTCTCAGATTAATTTGTAATATATATACACTACGTACATATATACAAAGCAATTGAAAACGAATAAGACTTTTTTTTTGTATTAAGATTTATACACTATAATAAAATATGAAAACCCATTGTTATGTAAAACCAGTATTCTTAAGATGTTCATTAAGCTGTGTTATTTTTCTTTTGGGTTTTTTTTTTTCAGATTTTGACCACTTTCAGTTGTCATACTAAAATCAAAACTAAGCCATTTTTTCCAATTGACCTCAACAAGACCCTTTTTATTTTGAAAAAAGAATTAATACTTAAATCTTAAACTAAATGAAACTTTAACACACTCTTCAAAAAAAAAAAAAAAAACTTAAACTCTTTCGGTTTTCTTTCTTTCTTTCTATCAATGTCTCACCAACAGACTAATTGAATACCCCCTTTCACATTCATTTCTTTCCATTTTCTACGTTATACTACATTCACTAGTATCCAGCTAATCTTTTAATTTTTTTTGCAACTCAATTCCGCAATAACAAAATTCAAATAATGTCCTACCCAGCAGTGAGAATTCCCGCCAAAAAAATCCACACAGCCTCAATTATTTTCCTTCATGGCCTCGGTGATTCAGGCCATGGCTGGTCCTTTTTAAGTGAGGAGGCTGCAAGATTAAATAAACTTCAACACGTAAAATTTATTTTCCCGCATGCCCCTCAACAGCCGGTATCTCTTAACATGGGAATGAAGATGCCTTCATGGTACGACATCAAGGAACTTTCATCCATTCAGGCTAGGCAGGACGAACCCGGAGTGCTCAAAAGCATTGATAGACTTAAACAAATTATTGCTGAGGAAGTCGAGGCCGGTATTCCTACCGACCGCATCATCATCGGTGGGTTTTCTCAAGGATGTGCTGTTTCTCTCGCGACCTCTGTAGTCTTTGATAAGCCTTTGGCTGGTGTTATTGGTCTCTCCGGCTATTTGCCTATTAAGGATACAATTGTTTCTTGTTCTGTCGATAATAAAGTTGATTCTATTAACAAGAAAACTCCATACTTTTTGGGTCACGGTACCTCTGACCCTGTGGTGCAGTTACAGTACGGCAGACTTTCTAAAGACACCCTGATAAACACTTTAGACAGGGAAAATGTTTCGTGGAATGAATATCCCGGAATGGAGCACTCGGTCTGCCCGGAAGAGCTAGATGCGATTATGAAATTTGCTGAGAAAGTTCTTCCTGAAAGTGCCGAAAAAGCGTAAGGTTTCAAGTCTGTTATGTTTGTGTCTACTCAGGATGCTAGATTAAAATTCGTATACAGTGTAATAATGATAATAAAATTCCTTTTAACATTTCTCGCAAATTGTATCAATACAGCTATATTGTTTTAAGCTCTGTTTGATAATTATTAAAATCTGATGTACCCTAACAAGTCAATTTTTTTTTAATTCTCTTTTGAAAAATTCAACACAGTGTAACTCTAGAGATCAATCTAGCAAGTATGTTTATCGTATAAAAAAATAAGAACAAATAACTATATACAAAAATAATACATTAATCAATCCAAATATTGGCTTTGGTAACACTTTCAAGATAGTACTACTATTAACAAAAAAATTATTTCTAATATTTGATGGTGTCAAAGTTTTCATTAATTAATCCACGTATAATTACGTATATACACAGAATTAATAAAATTACAAATAATATATTAATGAATCTCTCAACAATCCTACAAAAATAAAACAATTTAATCTGCTATTATAATTTTTGTTGAAATATCTATTTAAATCTTTTCTTGACCACCTCAGCACCAAATTCTTCATATTCTTGCTTTGATACCCATAGTTGGTCGTAGTTGCCCATACTGGCCAAGATGCTTGCACCCGTCCAGTTCGTATTCTTGTGTGTAGACTGGCTGCTTGGCGATAGTACGCGCACTTTGGCCTGTGGATACAAATTAACAAGCTCGTTTGTTAGTCGCGAGGTAAAACCTTGTAATAGCGATGTACCACCCGTTAACACAATATTGTTCAGAAGAAATTCTTGCAACTCTGCCGGAATATTGGCCAGAGCCAGGTTGATTAGATCCACAACACCAGACGAACCCTCAGGCAGTGTAATACCGGGCAGGGAATAGTCGTTAGGCTTAAATAAAGGTTCAACCGTTGCCAGCCGCTCAGGGCCAAACGAGAGATTGTATCCATCAGGAAACTCAAATGGGCGTGTGATTCTACCAATAACGGAAGAAACTGGGTTAAACGGCGTTTCTGAAACATGACTTGTTGTCTCTTTGAACTCCTCAATGACGCGCTCTGTCTGAAACGCGTTAAAACTTTCTGTGACATCTGAATACTTGTACAGATTCTCAGGGTCAGCCGGCGTGTTGGCCTCAAGCGAAACTTTCTTTTTGACAAGAAAAGAAGGCGTCACAGGAATTTCACGCGACCGAAAGTTATTCATGATGTGAAAGGTAATAAAGTCACCCGCAAACTTGGTGTGCACTGCGTTCTTTACAAGAATATTGCCGTCAACTACGGGAGTCACACTTGCAACAGAACTGCCAATATCGATAATTAAAGCACTTGGAAGCTCAGAGTTGTATGCTGCACACAGCGGTGACTTGATTAAAGAAAAAAGAGGAACTTGTAAATCTTCGAACGCGACCTCTGCAGCCTTAACCTTATTACTGGAGGGGTTCCAGGTTTGTTCGACAACTGCAAGTGGGACTTCGCTCGGGTCAATGTCGAGCTGCTCTTTGTAAATATAGTTCCAAAGATTCTTGGTACCGTCCCAGTCCTGCACAATACCGTCTGATAACGGGCTATAAATATCTTTGCCTGCATGATACTTGTTAACATCCTCGTTGCCAAAATAGTAATTATTGTCGCGGTCTTTTCCGTAGCGGGTTGGGAAGATGTGTCGAGGTGAGCCTTCACCAGAGTAGCCAACGCGCGTCCAGGACGAACCATTCTCAATTACAACAGACGTGATCTCGTCCGCATGCGGTGCTACATGAGAGTTTGAAACAGAAATGTCGGGCATTGTCAGGAAACGCGTGATTGCCAATTTGTGTCGTGGTTATTGTATGAGTTATGGATAAGAAAATTTCATTTTCTGCATCTACGACGGAAAAACAAAAAAACAAACAAATGAGCTCTGGTACTATTATTACTGTGGTTATGATGAAAGTTACGCCGCTAAAACTGATTGTTTTTTGACTTTCAAAAAATTAACAATTTTGATCTATTGACGGTTAAAATTCCGGGGAATGCGATGTCGCTAGACCGGCATCCGAAACTTTTTTTCTTGTCAAATAACATGAAAAAAAAAGAGTCAACAATCTCAGACTAAAAACTTTCAAAGTACACCAGGATTTTTTTTGATTTATATTCCTTTTCTCTCTTTTTATACAGAAGTTGTAACGACACGGTAGCAACTAACTAACTATTCTATTTACAATGGCCACCACCGCTGCTCAACCTGAAAAAAAGAAGGTATGTAGTCCTCAAAAATATTTTTTTGTCACAATCTTTAATTTTTCATACTAACTTTTCTTCTTACGTAGCCCGAAGCCTGGAAGTCTTTTATTGCTGGCGGTTCTGCCGGTGCAATCGAAGGTGTCATCACTGTGAGTATCAGTTTACTGCTTCTTTATAGCCACAAAGATTTGCTTTTTATTTTAATTTTTTGCAATCGTATCAATCTAACAATTTTTATTACGTAGTATCCCTTTGAGTTTGCAAAGACCAGACTTCAACTTGTTGATAAGTCTTCTACGGTTAGTTTTACACTATTCAAATTACCTACAAACTTTTTTCTAATGACAAAAAATCCTTTTTTTTTTCACGGCAGGCTTCTAGAAACCCCCTCACCTTGATTGCCAACACTGCCAAAACTCAGGGTGTTAGCACTCTTTACACTGGTTGTGGTGCCTTTGTAATTGGAAACACAGTCAAGGCTGCAGTCAGATTTCTCGGTTTTGACTCTATCAAACAAGCGCTACGTGATGAGAATGGCGAGCTTTCCAAAACTAGAGGTGCCATTGCTGGCCTTGGCGCCGGTATTCTTGAGTCCGTTGTTGCTGTAACTCCCTTCGAGACCATCAAAACCGCAATGATAGACGATAGACAACAGGCAAAGCCTAAATACCAAGGCTTGATCAAGGGTACTACAAGATTAATAAAAGACAAGGGACTTTCTGGAATTTACAGAGGCGTTGTTCCTGTCACTATGAGACAAGCCGCTAACCAAAGTGTCCGTCTCGGCTCTTACAATGCTATGAAGACCTTGATTCAGGAGTCTAAGCCTGACAAGAACGCCCCGCTTTCTTCTGTTGAGACTTTTGCGGTTGGTGCCGTTGCAGGTATTATTACTGTTTATACTACTATGCCTCTGGATACCGTCAAGACTAGAATGCAAAGTCTGGAGGCTAAAAAACTGTACAGTGGTACCCTGAACTGTTTCTACAAAATTTTTAAAGAGGAAGGCATGCTGACCTTTTGGAAGGGCGCTACTCCAAGACTTGGTCGTCTTATTTTGAGTGGCGGTATTGTATTTACCATCTATGAGAAGATTATGCTGGTACTAAATTGAGATCTTTGGTTGTGTTTACAGCTAATAAAAGACTTGAATGTTTGAGCAATTATTATAAAACAACAACCACAAAAAGGAAACAACGAAACAATTGACCGAAGAAAAAAAGCGAGCAGAAAAAACGGGTTTAGACAGTATTGTTGGGTTCTGTCTCTTCATCATCAGTTACTACGATAGTGGTAGTTGGGCCCAATATTACTTTTTCCATTTTTCTGGCACGCATGTAGTCCAACACGGCCCTGACAATAATCAGACCTCCAACGGTCATTAAAAATATGGCCATCCAACTAATCGACGTAGAGGTTGTGTTTGACGCTGTGCTGTTTTGGCTGAATCCATCGCTTGCAGAATTTACATTGTAGTTGTTCGGCTCGTTTGGCTTAAACTCGTTAACAGGAATAGAACTCCCATCGCCAGTTTGCTCTGGTCGTAGAAAAAATCCAAACTGAAACAAAGTAAAACCAAGACCTGCCCTAGACCCTTGTTTGGCTGCGTGTGATGTGTGTAGTAGGTATGTTAACAGAAACCCTATAAACTGAAACGCTGATGATACCATCATATTCCATGCAAAGTTGATTGCACTACCTACAGGCAGACCTTCAACAAAAATCTCGTCTGCAAAACCTGGTGTCATGACAGTAGCCATCCAGTATGGTGGTGTCTGATCCTGGGCTGCTTCTTCGTATGTGGGTGGGAAATCATCAGTCTCGGTTTCACGTTCTGGTTTTGCTGACAAATTTGCAAATACTCCATCATTCTCGTTTATTGTAGAGAGAGACTGGCTGTTTCTTCGCCAAGAAAATAAATTATTAAGAAGTGTTATGGGCCGACTCTGGCTAGTATTGCCACTGCTACTGCCTGGCGAAGGTGCGGTCGATTCAGAAGAACCTAGGTGTTGATACTGTCTGGAAACAGGCTGATATGCTTCTGTCTGAGATTGCTCCATGCTATGTAACTCAATTTGTCTATCGTCTCTAGAGTCCCATTCGCTATCACTGCTGTCACTGTCATCAAAGGCATCTAACAAATGATTTTCTTCAGTCTCATTGTTGGAATTGTGGCGTTCTCTGTCGTCGCTTAAAATCTCTAGCGGCTCCGTTGTTGCAAGCTCATGATACTGATTTGGCATTATTTCTTGTATAGATTGTGCAAGTAAACAAGTTGAAACCTTTCTTGTTGTGCCAATTCAAAGAGAGCAAATTGTAAATAAGTGGTTAAAAATCAGAGATGAGCCTTTTATTTTTTTTTCTTCAAAAGCAATCTGACTTAGTCAACCCAGAAGGTTTAACGGTGGCAGTCTGACTACAGTACTACAAATGGAAAAACAAAACAAAACAAACCTTCACGCCTTGTAATTCGACAAGAACTAAAAAACAGAGAAAACACAAAACCAAAAAATCAAGCCTTGTGAACTTAATGATACCACTAGAAGTAGTCTGTAAAATTTTTTTTTTTTTTTGGATTTTAGGTGATTCATTGAATATAAATCAAATCAGTGTCTTTTTTTTTTTTTTGACTCACAAATAAAGTGACGCATCTACAAACCCAGTTGTCTTGACACTTACAGAATTCGCGTAAGTCTTACTATATAGTATAACAACCTCTTCTATCAATATATCAAATGCTAGAATTACTGAAGCGCCCTAGCAGCTCTATTTAGATATTATTATACACAAGACAGACGGATGAAAAATTAGTTTATTGTTTTTACGTTGCATGGTCACATAATTACAATAATGAAAAAGATTTACAAAGATGACATTGATTCCAAGTGCATTTGTCTCCATGAGACGCTAAGAGTAACCTTGTTAATACGCTTTAGTCATTTTTGCATTCAAGGATGCCGAATTCTACATGGAATAAACTATGTGTTAAGGTACAAAAAAGACTTCAAGATAGGTTTTTATTTTGATCTAACAAAACCTAAAGTTTTAAAAGTCTTTTTGTCCTCAAAAGAGAGGCTGTATGTACTTGAGGTAATGGAAAACCATATTCTTTAAACACAATATGACAGCTTCCGTCAGGTTTAATAATGGCAAGACTTTTTGTATTTACCATTTCTAAATATAATAAATAAATTGAGAAAAAGAAAAAAAAAACTGAGACGTATCATATTTTTTTTCACATTGAAATAGCTTGTTGTCTCTATTTATCTAGATCAGAAACATTTAGGTATCATTAATACTAATCTACACATTTTAATACCAAATTTTTATTGTGATAAAATATTATAAAATTTATATACTTGAAAAATAAATGTAATGCAACAATTTAATACTGAGTATTTTAATCATCAAAAATGAATAACTAGAAAAAAAAATTAACGTTAAAAAAAAATTCAGGTACAGCTACCGCCGTTTGGCATTGCGCAGGCTGGTTGTTTATAAAAACCCCTTCTGAAGTCTCTCTTCTTTTTTGACTGTGTTACTTTTGTCTCGTCAGATGCAAGTCATTTTAAAATCAGTTTCTCAACGAGAAAGCAACGTCAATAAATTCGAGATTGCAACAGAAAAGGTTGAAAACAGCCTGATTATAATACAATCCACGGTTTTTGGTAATTGTAAAAAAAAAAAGGGTGTCTGGGGTGCTTTTAATGAAACAGGTACTAGCAATTTCCTTTTTCTTTCACAAAGGAATCATCATAAATCACCAATTATTCTCAAAAATTCTTGAAATCTTTTTTTTTGATGATCCATGATTAGATTTTCTTTTTGTAGCATTTTATTTTTTATTTTTTGACAGGATTTTGATATGGTAAAGACATTTGTTTTTTGCATTATACGACACTTTAAAGCGGCACTGTTTTGACGACAAAGAGTTGTAAATAATCGTAAATTGATTATAGTTTTTCAATAATAAACTAGAAAAAAAAGTTGCACTAGACTGTATGGATTTCATGATGATTTTGTTTTTATGTTAAGGTGTGTTTGGAAGAAATAAAAATTGATGTTCATGAGAACAAGTTGCACGACGTTTTGTTAAAATGAGAATTAATGAATTCTCATTTTTTAAAATACTTTGTATCACGTATGTGATAGAGTTTATTTGATGAGATTAATTTTTATTAAATATAAATTTTCATCCAAAATTATAAATATTTCTTTTTTATATTGTTTACTTTGTCATTTGATTTATATTTATTCTCTACTCAATGTTTAATGTCACAGTCAGTGATGGTTCGTCAATTTTATTACAAGCCGGTCATATTATTAATTTAAACTTGGCGTACGAGTTACTCTCAGTAAGCTCTCAAAGTGAGCTTCTCGTATCATTTTAAAAATTCAAGATGTTTTTGTTCATGTGCTCGATTTTCTTTTGAATGTTGCGCACTTTTTGACCTGTAAGTATATGTAGAGAAAAAATTTTACTGGGTTCTAACAATCAACAAGTTTCTTATATACACATATGTACAGAATCCTGCATTTTTATTGTTACACCTTTTAAAAATAATTTTTTTTTTGACTCAATCTCAAAATTGATACCTTTTCTTTTACCAACCACAATCCATCAAAAAAAACTTTTTCTATTTTTTTCAACAACAAAAATTTTGTACTACAATGCCTGCTTGTATTCCTGGTAAAAAATTGGATAAGATTCTTGCCTTGAAAGATGAAGGAATTTTTATTGCTAAAATTGCTTTTATTACAAGGCTCCATCGAATGATAATCCATCGATATCTAAGATCACTTAAGAACCCCACAAAATCACCACAACACATGCAATTAAAAAAAGGTCCAATCCAAAGAAAACTTTATGATACGGATAAACAATTCCTAATGCTTTACGATTTATGCGACTCTAAAAAAAACAATCAAATCGCTTGCTAAACCTAAGCTTTGTGGTGAACATCAAATTCACCCAAAAAAAGTGTCCAGAATACTCAAACAGCATAAAATTGTATTTTGAGCAGGTCAAAAAAAACCGTACATAAAAAAACAAAAGCGCGCGGAAAATTTGCCCGAGACCATATAAACTGGACGGTGGAGAACTGGAAAAATGTGATGTTTACTGATGAAAGTAGGTTTGAGATTGAGAAGGCATATTTAACAAAACGGACCCTAAAAAATAATTAAGAGTATACTGACACCAATGTAAAATTGAAGTTTAGAAATGGCCGGAAATTTTCATTGGTATGAGGTGAAATAAGTGATAACGTTCAAACCAATTTGCGTTTTCATGATCCCCCTTTGAAGCCAAATAACAAAAATTGGCAAGCAAAAAAACCGGGTTTTAATATCAAAATTTATCAAAAAACGCTTGATGAGCATTTTGAATCAGTTTTGACGGGCTCTAATACAATTTTTCAGTTAGATAACGCTCCGATTTACACGGCCAAAAAAAGTCAAGAAATGGCTAAAAACTCAAATTTTTGAGACGATGGTTTGGCTGACCTTAAGTCCCAATATGAACCCGATTAAAAAAAATTTGGGCTTACCTAAAATATAAAGTGTCAATGCACTTTTCAGCGGGTTATTTAATTGATGAATTGAAGAAATATTTGACTTTCATATGGCAAGAGATAAATGATGACTTAGTTGAACCATATTTTCAAAGCATGTCAGTAAGAATGAAGGTTGTTTTGAAAATACGTAGTTATCATACAAGATAATAACAATAAATGAATAGCTTATATCTGTATCTATTATTAGAATACATATTTTATAGTATAAAATAAAATTTTTTAATGCTGAAAAACGAAGTTTGAGTGTTATCATTAACATGGATTGAGAAGGTTAAACCTTAGGTGTGACAATAGAAATGCAGAATTTTGTACTGTGATTATAGCGGCTGTTGCTGCTTCTGATATTGAATAGTTATGGAATCATACTGGGGATGGTAGTAATGATGCGGAGGAGGTGGAGGGGGTTACACATAAACATTAATTATTAAAAAAAAAAAAAAGATCAGATAAACCAATAAAAGAATATTTGGTCTGAAAAAGCCAAAAGTGGAAATAGTTTAGATAAACTTTATTTTAATATGCATAGATACAGTACATGAAACGCGATTGACATTGTCATCAACAAACCGTATATAGAACACACTATACCGTATGTACAGTACTTTACCTCTTTTTTAAAAATCAATGCTATTGATTGATAAGCACTCAACAAGCTAGAAATCAATATAAATTTCTTCATTAACATACACGTATATTGTTGAGTTGAATGATATTTAAAAAAAAATATGATGAGTGAAATTAAGTTGCAAAATCTTCAAACTAAAATATCAAATATTAAACAAAAAATTTTTTTTTTTTCATTGATTTAACAAAAATAACCAACCCTACTCTTTGTTTTCAGATATTGAAACTGTTTAATAAATATAACTTTGATTAGTAGCAAAACTTTTCGTGAAACTTGATGGTAACTCATGATTTTTCGTGCTTTTTTGCAATGGTGTTTGTTGAATGAGGTCTTTTAGACTTTGCCAAGATTTTCATTTTTTTTTCATGTTTTTTGCACTCCAAATTTTTGTTTTTTTACGGCCCAAAATTATCTTAATTTGTAATTTTTTTTTCGGAATAAAGTTTTTATTTTCCAAAAGATTTAATGAAAGTGGTTTTTTTTCAACACCATGTTTTCAATTCTATCTGTATAAACAAAAATAAAAAAAAAAAGTGAAAGTTTTCAAATTTTCGAAATCCCAAATGCACTTTCACAATTTTTAAGTTTATAAAAATTGCTGAAAGTGTTTACTAAAAATTAACATTGTCAAAATTTCGATTTTTTTTTTTCAAATATAAAAGCAGGTCGAAAACAGTTTTTTTTTTTTTTTTCACTATGAAAAATTTCAAGTCATTCTTTATTATTCATTCGTTTTTAAACATGCTTCCTCAACTTGCCATTTCCGCTGTTTTTGCTAGTTTAGCTTTTGCTAGTCCTCTTGCTTTGCCTGAGGCTTTTGCTGAAGCTATGGCTAACCCACAGCTTCCTGGTACTACTTATGAATGTCATGCCTTCTGTGGTAATGCAATTCTTCAATGGAGACAATGTGGTGGTAACTCTGAAGCTTCTACAAAAGAGTGCACATGTGATTCTAACAGTGAATATATTAAATTAATTCACCCTTGTTTAGAATGCGGTGCTGCTCTGTGGAGCGCTTATAGCAGATATCTTGAAGAGTCTTTGCTTCTCTGTGGTCTTCCCACCACTCCGACTGGTACTATTATTAGCTCTACAGTCATTTCCACCAGCACTTCTGCTGATTCTAGCGCAGCCTCTACTGCTATTTCAACTAGCTCTGCACCCCTGTCTTCTGTTTCATCAATAAGTTCTGATGCCCTTGAGTCATCATCTGCTCTTTCTTCTTCGACCGAGGCTATCTCTTTTACAGGCTCATCAACTACTGCTGAGGTTTCTTCAACTATAGAAAGCACTACATCAGCTTTTTCTTCCGTTTTTGTTGAAACCAGTTCTCAGGTCAGCTCGACTTTAATTGTAGAATCATCTACTTTTTCTTCTTCAGTTGACGCAACTGCATCTGCTAGCTCTTCTGATTTTGTTGCGACTTCTACTGACAAATTTTCTACTGTTGAATCTTCTGCTATTGAGTCATCTGCTGTTCAGTCATCTGCTGCCACATCTTCTATTTCTATTGAGAGCAACAATACCACTTCTTTTGTCTCACCCCAAGTTACTAAGACCGCTCATGTCACAAACGGTACAGTTATTGTTACTGACAAAGTTACTTTAACTACTTGTGAAACTTGTACTAAGTCTACTCGCTCAACCATAACTTACACCGCTACTATTACTAAGACTAATACAGATGGCGGTAAATCTGTTGTCACTGAAACCGTCACATACTGTCCTGAAGATGGTGTTTCCGTTCCTACTACTGCAACCCTTACTCCTGGTAAAACAACCACTCTTACCTTGACTACTCACATTCCTGTTGTAACCTCTGGCACTACTACTCTTTCAATCATTACTACCACAATCACTACATGTCCTCCTGAGACGACTGGTGAAAAAGCTAAATCTACCTCTATTGCTGTTCTTTCGAAGTCTACCCAAACTCCACCTGTTGTTGCAACCCCTACCACTATCATCCCTCAAGTTAATGGTGCTATTTCCTTGAGTGGCGCTGGTGCTTTATTTGCAGCAGCCGTTGCTGGTCTTATTGTTGTTTAGAATGATTTAACTTTCAATACGATAAAAATGGTTGACATTTTTTCATTTTTTATTTTAAAAAATATTTTTTTTATTATTAATTTTTTTGTTTTTTAAATTTAATATCTTAGTATAATTTGTGATCTCGATTTATGAACTTTAATCAAACGATAATTTTTATTTATGTTTAGTCTCAAATTTACACACGAACAGACTGAAAGGTTTTTGTTATATCTGAAAAAAAGGAGTAATTTCAAGGGTTGTAAATGAATCATAAAAAAATCATTTAATAAAAGCAATTTGAAAATGATACATTTGTTTTACATATGTGATAATTAGCATAAAAACTCATCTTGATAGTTATTACTTACTCAATCTGTATTTTACAGAGATCAAACTTGAAGAATTAATTAACATTTTCATTCTATACGCTATTAAACAAACAAATAAATTATTTACAATTTGATCATTGTTAGTTAAATTCAATTCTTGAAGAAAAACTATTGGTTTGACAGTTTCCAGATTTTGTATTTTGTACAGTTACAGTGATTATTGGGGTTGGAAAAAAAAAGTTTGTTCCAAAATAATATCGATGCATAAAGCTGTACGAGGGTAATTTCCATCTAACTATGATAAAAAAAAATGTCCAAAAACGGTAAATATTTTAGATTATCAAAACAGGGAATTTGAAAATCCTAGCACTTCCTGGAAGCGTTCAAACATAGATACATATCTATTTTAAAATTGTTACCAAAAAAATAGATAAAAAATCTGTTCATTGTCTTTACAAAACATAGTCATATAATTGAAATAATCATAACAATGCCAAAAAAAATTAATTGTGACAATTTTTATTTATTTCTCTAGACATGAGGCAAGTATATTATAATTATTAAAACTATATCATCTTTATCATATTTATACTTTTCGCATGTGTATTTTAGATATATATTAAATAAATTTGTTTAAAAAGAAAGTGATGAAAAATAAAAAAAAATAATAAAAATTTAAAAGATTTATGAGTCTTTTGATGTTATTTACAAGAATGCGTAAACTAAAATTTGGAAAAAAAAAAGACGCCAAGACCTATAAAGCATCTTGTAAAATCATACGTATGAGTATGATTTAGTTGTAAAAAAAAAGGAGGCCAAGACCATAAAAGACAAAAACCTGAAAATCAATAATAATCAAGATAATCTAAAAAAGAGATAAAAAGTAGTTGAGCTAAAACAGGTATCTGAAAAAAAAAATAGAGTTTTTCGAAGTTTCAAAACACAATAAACGCTTTGCCATTTTTTTTTTCTTTTTTTTTTTAATTAAAAATATTTTGCTTATTGATCTTACAATACGTGAATAGAAAACCTGATCATTGTCCTTATATCACATCACTACATAATTAAAATAATAATACCAAAGATATAATAAGAAAATCTAGCTTTTTAGTAGGCAGATAGAAGATCTTGACAAACGGTTTTCTTTGAGAGGTCTCAGAAATGTTAGTCCAAAAACCCAATTATGAGGCTAATTAAAAAACAACAAAAACCGGCTGCTGCAATTAAGTTATTTAGGCATTTTTTCTCCCAAACCTGCCAAATGAAGTCGTCAAAAAAAGTCGTCTTCTGGTATATCAGATTGCCGTAAAGGAAGATCAAGATTTTATGATTACAAAGACATTGAAAATTACGGATAGGCTCAAGAAAAGCATTAATGCTACAATTTAGACAGCTTGAGAAGTGAAGTATGACAAAAGCAATAAAAGAAGGTTCTACAAATTGTGTACCAAGTTTGGTTTCTATAATTATTTAAAAAACTATAGCCCTCTTTGAGACATATAAATAAAGCAAACCGTAAATTTTTGAGGTAGATGATGCAGTTGAAAACTGGTCATGGCACTTTGGGATGATACTTTGAAAAGTAAAAATTCTGAAAAAAAATACATAAAAGTGGATGTGACCAGTCTGAAATAGTTGAGTAATTGTTGAAGAATTGCGCTTTTTGTGAATCAGGGCATGAGCATCTGATAAAAGCCTTCCTCAATTTTGACCTCAGTGTTTCACTTAACACCAAAAACGGCATTTAAGCGGTGGTAAAATTTCTCAATTCAATACCGCACCTTCTCAATTAATGGTCAGCTCAACAGCATATCCTGCTAAAGTTTTATTGCCCTGCTTTCTCACTAAAATTAATGATTACAGTGATTATCTTGTCGAAATTTTCTTGAACCACAGATCTTATTTGTAGAAAATTTAGTGCCATTGAAGCAACTTAAATAGAAACTTTTTATGTGCGGCCATCGCCAAGTAGTCTATTGTTGTTGTATTTACTTAGTCTTTTTCATATTACTCATAATTAGCTATAAGCACAATAAACTTATTATAATAATAAAACAAAAAAAAAACATTGAATTCAAAAAACGTATGTCTTTATGAGATATTAAAATTGACAAGCTACACTCCACAAGACGCAGAGCATTCTTTAAAAACGTGTTCAACTGTTTCCAGCTGTCCACGTTTGCAGTTATAATTTTTCTCAGTGATACATCTCTTTTGGGAATACTTCTCATATCTTCTTTCAACTGGAATAGTTTGCTAAGGGTATGGTAAGGCACAGTCTTCATAAATGGTTCCAGTGGGTTGGAGTACTTATTGTCTTTGAACTCCCGTTGAGTAAAATAATAGTATTGTCAAAGTTTACCTAACTTGTCATAATCCTTTTGTCACTCAGCTCGTGATGTACAGAGCATAGTGCTTTTTAGCTTCCGCAATGCTGTACGAGCTTTCTTATTCATTATTGTCGTATTTGAAAAATCAAGTATTAAATACCATGATACAGCCAATTTTTGTTGAAATATCATTTTTTTTCTAACCATAGTCAATTGCAAAACCATTTTCATCTTTGCATTTAAAGAGTTGGATTGATTAAGAAAAGACACTCTTAAATAAACCGAATGAGGCTTGATAGCCTATATATCATTTTTGATTTTTCCAAAGTATTATTTGGCTTTTTCAAAGTATTGAATGCTTTCAACGTCATTACAGGACGTCACCACTGCAATTTGTAAAAGTTTGTTAAAGTTTGTGAATATTTGTACTTAGAATAAAATAAGAATGGACAGTTACATTTTTATGTAAGGTATCAGACCCGAATTTCCATATGGAATCAGTTATCTATACTGATCTAACCAAGTCTTATACCTTTTGTCTTATTTGTTTTCTCGGAAGTCATAATTCCAATTCTGTTTAGTACTGCAAGGCTTGATGACTATCCTTCTTGTAACTAGTCGTATCGTTTACAATGACCTCTCTCGTTACAAGTCTTAAAAAAAACTCTATTTTCTTTTTTCTTTTTGATTTAATTTATTTTTGTTGTCTATAAAAGCTAGTTAGTTTCCTTTATAATTTTATTTCTAATAAATCAATCAATCATCTGCCAATGTTTAAATCAGTAACTTCACTGCCTTCACAGTTCTCATACTGTCATCCTTCAAGGATCTCCATTATTGAGGTTTTTACTCTTTACTTGTAGTGTCGTCGTCATGACTAATACCGTCACCTCTTATTCAATTATTCAATTATTCAATTATTCAATTATTCAATTATTCAATTATTCAATTATTCAATTATTCAATTATTCAATTATTTAATTATTTAATTATTCAAAAAATACTAAATGTGCTAAGGGAAACCTGAGTCTGAATCCAAATTTCACACTTGATTCTGTGTTAGATCAATTGATTTTAAGTAGGATTTCATAAAGGTGGCAAATTTTCAAACTTTTTTTTTTGAAAAACTGAAATCTCAAAACTTTTGTTCTTCAACAAAATCAATCAAAACAGGTTTGAAAATAGTTGTTTTGTTGAAGTTTTTTGCCAATATATTTTATGATCAGAATGAAAAGATATTTAGTATTTCCAAAAAAATAATCGAAAGATTTTAACTTTTAAACGTATTTGTTAACAAAGTTTCCAAAATTCTTGAACTTTCTCAAAATTCTGTTAACCACCTTTACAAAAAATTAAAAGCTGTCAAAATACAAGACAATCTCTTTGAAAAGCCAAAATTGGGTCCTAGTAAATGTAAGAAGCAGACCGATCGTGAGGCCCGAGTAATTGTGCGTGCTATCAAAATAAACCTACAATCTCTTTTAAGCGACTTGCCACCCAACTCCTAACAGGACTCAAGCTTAGCTATAATATGATTCGGATCACTCTTCGAGAACACCAAATCAAATCAAGCATAATAACTTTCAGACTATTTCTAAGCAACACTTACAGAAAATAAAACAGACATTGTGGGTAAAAACTTACGGATACGACACTTTGTTTGACTGGGCTACAGTAATCTGGTCAGATGAAAGTAATTTTGAGATCGGGTTTTCAACGAAAAAACAGCGTCAATAAATTACAGTTATTAATGAAAAAAAATAAAAAAATTCCAATAGAAACGTAACCTACAGTTCCTGGTTGTTGCAGAAAAGTGGGCATATGGGGTGCTTTTTCTGGAGTTGGTACTAGTAATCTGTACGTTTTACCACAAGGAGCAACCATGAATCATCAATTATACTTGAAATTCATTGAAAGCCATCTGTTACTCTTCAACAAAAAGACTGAAAAAAAACTTTAGGTAAAAGTGTTATTTTTATTCAGGACGGTGCCAAATATCACTCACATGGAGATGTGAAAAAATGGTTTTCGGGTCATGATATTAAAAATATGACTTGGCCACCGCGATCGCCTGATCTGAACCCCATTGAAAACATTTAAAGCTATATAAAAAAGAAGCTAGTAATTAAAAATTTACACGTTATTTTTCATTTTAAAATGGTTTTTATTTTATTAAATATGTGGTCGGATTTGAAGTCAACAAGTTGATAGAATCTATGTCGTCACGAGTTGACAATGTAAGAAAAAGTCATGGCGGAAACACATCTTAACCAAATTTTTTGTATATCAATATTCAAGACATTAAAAATCATAACATTATAATTTAAGCCATTTATACAAATATTTCATTTCCATTTTTTGTTATTTTTTTTTTGATTGTGCTTTATTTTCCAATTACGAAATAAAGTTTTCCAAAAAGTTTTGGATGTTTTGTGAATTGTACGTATAAATTTGAAATTTAGTTGAAGCCATGGTCAGTTGTTAAAATGTTCAAATAACTAGCAGATGACTGTAATAATGTAAAACTTTTTGCTATAAAATAAAACGTATAAGATGAAAACTTTACGATAATTTGTATTATCATCGAAATGAATATACGTATCAGAATTTTTGAATTATATACAAGGAAGATACAGAGCATTACTTATTAAGAAGGTCCGAGACAAATGGGAATTGATTTAACAATTACAAGTCCTTATACAAGTCCTTATTCAGCTCTTTGTAATTTTCATATAACGTTGCATAATCATTAGAAGCTGTTAGTCTTGTATTACTAGCTGAATGGAACTTGAGTAATGAAGGGCCACATTTTCTCAACAAAAACTTGACCGTATCTTGTTTAATAATTTTTTCAATTTCCTTTTCATATGATACCCATGAGTAAATGGCATCTTCTGAAGAGGGAGGTCTATATCCATAATCTCTGTTACCGTATGGGTCTATCCGGGGGTCAATTGGGTTAGGCTCCTTTGTTTTTTCTGCGGCAACCTTCGCTTGAGCATTGGCTTTATCAGCCACCTCAGTGCAATAATCCAAAATGTAGTCACGGGAAAGCCAATGTGTGAATAGAATCTCCTTAATGTAGTCATCACATGAACCAGTACGTGGAACATCCACATGAGCATTATGATCTGAAAACTTGCGAGAAAGTATGAGGAACGATTTTATGGCCTTTGGGTTGTAGCAGTCTGCCGGTGAAAGAATACGTTTTAATGCCTTGGAATTGATATTTCCATGAGATAAAACTAAATTAGGATCTAGCATTTTGCAAAATTGATGTTGGTTCAATGTATGAATCACGTATGAGTTTCAAATTTGAAGTTGGAAGGAAAATAAAAGATCAGACTCAGATCTTTTTTTTTTAAAAAAAAAAAAAGTCAAGTTATTTGTCTGTGTGTGCTTTTAATTTTCTTCTCACGTGATTTGATCGCGATTAGAATTATCACGTCTCATTTCATTCAATTCTCTTCCCAACCATTTTTGTCTCTACCTTGGCTTACTTTGAATCTTGATTCACTACCGTTTCCCAGTTGATTACAACATGTCTAAACAGGTATACTATATATTGAAAATTTTTTTCCCTGAGTCCAAAATGATGTTGTGACTAACATTTATTCTAGGATCTTGTTGGTGGTGAAGTATGGCAACTGGAACTGAAATGCTTTTCAGTCAAGCTAATTGAACTTCTAGAATCTACTGACCGCGTCGTTAGCCGGTGCTACAGCGGCTGCTGTTGAAACTGTTTTAACATGTGAGTAGATACGATCGATCTTTTTCTATTTTTTTTGTGCTCTAATATATATACTTTTTTAGATCCTTTTGAATTTGTTAAAACCCAAGCGCAGCTAACTCGAAGAGTCAATGGTGTTCAATACAATCTTGCAAACCCTGGCAAGGTTATGTTTCGAGGCGTTTCGGCTTTAATTACTGGTAACTCACTGAAGGCGCTAGCCCGCTACTCTGTTTATAATTCAGCAACACAGTTCATGACGGACTCAAGTGGACAGGTTTCTGCTCCTCAGGTTGTAGTTGCAGGAATGATGACTGGTATGCTTCAACATTTATTTCTCAATGCTCTTTTACTGATCTAACTATTATCAAGGCTGTGTTGAATCTCTTTTAATTGTTCCATTTGAAAGTATGTTTTTTTTTTTGTTACAAAACTGTTCTACAACCTTCTCTTTTATTAATTTTATACAGACATCAAAACCACAATGATTGAAAGAACACTTAAGCCGGAAATTCTTGAATCAAATGCCAAATCAGCTATTATGGGTGCTCAAACTTCTTCTAATCTTCCCAGATCAGCTCCAGCCCTTGGCACACATTCTAACAATTCTAATAACTCTTCAACAACACTTCATTCTAATCAAAATCAAAAGGTTCGACCTAGGGCCGTGAGACCACCTAGCGCTCCTATTCAATTACGTCCAGGTCAATCCATTGTACCGGTGATTCCTATTGATACGACTGTCAAAACATTTTTTGGTAATATAAAGTCGATGTTACAAGAGAGAGGACTCAGGGCTTTTGTGCAAGGATTTGCGCCTACTCTGTTCCGTCAAGTTACCTACTCATCAGTTCAATTTACTACTTATACTGCTGTCAAGCAAGCTATACACCCGAATACTAATGATCCCATGCCAACCCACAAATGGCTTTTAGCCGGGTTTGCTTCTGCAACTGCTGTAGTAGCAGCGACTCAACCACTAGATGTTATTAAAACGAGAATGCAATCTATTAATTCCAGAGTGGTTTACAGATCAACACCTAGAACCTTGTACAGAATATTTATTGAAGAAGGTGTCACAACTCTTTGGGCTGGCTCTGTCCCAAGATTTAGTAAAATTATTGTTGGCAGCTCGATAACATTCATGGTGTAAGGTTTTCTTTGATTTTGTTTTTTATTGAATTATTTCTAACACATACTTTTTAGATATGAGAACCTTGATGAACTTATTAGAAAAGCTACCACGCAGAACCCATTTTCTCCTGAATGATTCAAGTTATGTATATAGGAATATAATACCAATTTTTTCTCAGCTTTATTTTCTTATCAAATTAATACAAAAATTATTATTACCAGAACTCAAATAATTGGTACTGAAAAAACATGATCTAACTGACTCTTCAGCATGGCATTTTCATCAAAAACTGGTACTTTTCTAAGATCAAAATATCCTCCTATACCTGATTTTAGGTCTCCTTCAACCCACTTTCCACGATAGTAACCTTCTTCGACTGCTTTAATAGCAACATCAGACTTTCCCACGTAATAAATGTCATCGTCATTGATTTTTATAACAGCGTTGTGCCAGGGTGTTGGAATGTGCAACAAATCATCAAAAATAGGAACTGACGGATCCGAAAGAGTTTTAATTACCTTGCAGTATTTATTGGAAAGAAGCTTGATTCCAAACTTAGGACCACTGTTGGAATGAGCATGAATTGAAAAACGCAAGTGAAATGGAAACATAATCTCAACCAAATTTGAGTACGCTTCATTTCTCTATCCGTCAAACTGTTAGACGTTGGGCAAAAAAAAAAAAAAAAAAAAAACTAAGTGCATACCTTGATCATTTCAAAAGCTATTTTACCACAAAGCTTTTTTCGGGCTGATTTAGATAAATCCTTCATAAAAGAATGAGTGGAAAGATCTTCTTCCATAAATCTTATAAAACCTCTGTAAAGTTTTAATTTAATGGGATCTTTTTGGTCGATAAGCTGTCTAAGTTTTCCATCATCAGTATGGCAGCTGGCCATAAGAGCTTTACGGCATATTTCTGCTTCCTCTTCAAGCAAAGTAGGAATATGATGATAAATTTCAGTTGCATTAACAGACTGAAAAGGAAACTGGTTGCTTTTCAAAGAAAAAATCTGAGGAAGAGATACAAACTCAATTTGATCTTTGTCAAAAATAGTGTTTGCCATGATCTTCAAATTTTCAGTGTAGGTGTCAACAACATCATCACCAGCGCCAACTATTTATTTATTTTGTTAGACTTTCACCTGTGAAAAGTTAAAGGTAAATGCGTATACTTACTGCAGTCACTGAATACATGGCCATCACTAACAATCCAAAGCTTAATACCAGGAGGGTATGATTTGTTAACCTTGTCAATGAAATTTTTCAAATGTCGAAAAGAAAGCTCTTCACCTTTGTCTGGAAGATCGCCAGCTACTTTCAAGGTGTTTTGCGACTTGCATGGAAAAGCAGGTAGACAAGCTTCAAGTTTCACATTTCTTGAAGTGAAAAAGTCGACAACCCCACAAAAATACTCTTTTCCAGTTGTTTCCCATTCATCATTTATAGTGATGTTTCTCAAATGTTCCTCAAATAATTCAGTAATGATACCAGTGTAGTACTTTTGATTGGGAACATCTTGATAGGAAGTAGAGAAACGGCCTAGATTGGAGTTTTGAAGAGTATGTAAAATAAACCAAGTACTAAAGTCAGTTTCATCCTGTTTGGTTAAAATCATACCTACAGTCAGAATTTCGGCTTCAAAGTGTTTGAAATAAACCAATACTTGACTATGGCCATACTTGACTTGACACAATTTTGCCAAAGGTTCAAGACTATCATTTTCAAGAAGATCTACCTCACAAACTTTTAAACCAGAAATACCGCAAATTGATTTTCCCATATCAATGCAGTTACAAAGGTTGACCCAGTGAATCTCAGTTTCTTTAGCAAAATATCCAGACACAGAAGTCAACTTTCTTTCACTGGCAGTGAACATAGAAACTATACGACTGTGGATTGAAATAGATGAATTTAACATTTTTGTTTGTAAAAGATCTGTAGAACAATTTAGCTTGAATATTAATTCAATCCATGGGTGTTGAAATATTTAAATACTTATCAAGCACAAATGAAAGTTTCCCGAGGTATCCATATACTTATCGCAGATTATGTTTTTCTGAGCTAAACTTATTTTTCGTCACGACTTAGCTTCCGCCAATCAAAAACATAAATTAAATCCAACTGTTTATTCCAAAGTCAAATTATATAAACGGCTTATGAAAAGTAAAACATGCTCATATTTCATTCAATATTCAACAAGTTGAGCAATATTAATAACTAGAAACAACACTACTAGCCAGATCTCATGCATAATATTTTTTTGGAGTGGCCTTTTTAAAAGATAAAATTATGGGTACAATTCTAACGCAGGTTCCCGTTTTATAATAATAACTGGTTAAAAAAAATTCAATTAAAAAAATGTAAAAATATATTTATACTATTTTTTTTAAGGAAAAAAAATCACCCTTTGATTGTTACAAGTTATATAGTGCATTATTATCATTGTCGTGATATTTTGCTCATTGGAACATTTTTTTTATGCTTTTGACTTATATGAAATCTTTAATTGATAATGTACAAGACTAGAATATATTTGCATTCTAATAAAAGTTCATGAGCATATATATTCCAAAAAAGGATTTTGAGAGCAAAATAATCAATATTCATGTAATCAAATAAGTTCAGGTACTGTTATCCAAAATGGTTTATTATTTGAAAATACTGCAAAGAGTCAGTTCCTGGTTGAGCAAATTCTCTTTTATTTTTCATACACTTAGAAACAAAAATGACGTATAAACCATAGAGTTTATTTTCATAGTTAATTTAGAATTTAAAAAAAGTTTTTCATTAAAACCTGTTTACGGTATATTAAACTTTATCATTTTAAAGATTTCATCGGTAGAAATGGAAATGAAAAAGTAAATATTGAAAAGAAAAAATAATCATTTGAAATTATATACGACAAGTTTGTTGTTTTGCCGATTATTTGCAGTAGAAATAATATCAGTATTTTTTCGATTCTCGGGTCTATCTTTATCAAGGTTGGTAACTTGTGACCACTCATTTTTTTTTTTTATCAAATTTTCAAAACATTAAACTTGCTCTTTTGTTTATTTATTTTTATTTATTTTTTTTATTTCAATATATTAATGTTTGCATTTATTTGACTTTTGAATTTTCTGACAATCAAATTGATCAAGCATTAATCTTCAAACTACACAACTTTTCAATACAAAGCATCTGTTTTCTAACATCAACAATTTGCTTATAAAAAGACCCAAGTTTGCAATTTTTTGTTTGTCAGTTAAACTAAAGCACCATAATTTAATCTACTGTTATGCTGTTAATAATTCTTGCAAGTTTTTTGGGATTTTCACTATTTCTATTACTGAGAGCGCTCATCCTGCCTCCTAAAAACTTTCCACGAAATATCCCTGTGATCCCATTTTACGTTACGTTCATCACACTATTCAAAAATGTTGACCAAATTTACATTTACAAAACTTATCTTCAAAAGCCGTTGAACGAACATGGAGCATGTGCCATCTACTTTGGTTCACGCTGGAACATTCTTATACAACGCCCAGAGTATCTTCAAGAGCTTTTCAAAGATGTCAAAGTCTACGAAAAAAGTGGAAACCAAAAAAAAGTGCCCTATAGCATCTTGGCCGACTATACTGGTGACAATATTATCAGTGCTCACGGAGAAAACTGGAGAAAATACCGAAAAATTATGCAGCCTGGCTTGCAAAAAAATTTTGATTCCCATGTTCTGAATCAAAATGCAAGTTCATTTGTAAATCTTATCAGAGACCAAGCTAGTCAGAACAATAAACGTATTGTGACAGTACAGCAGCTTATTCAGCGGTACACACTAGCAAATGTATCAGACGAGCTTCTTGGAATCAATTTAGAGGTAAGTTGTATTTATGTATATACTGTATATCTGTTGTGTATGCATATGGCATTATCACTTTTCAAAAGGCTAAGCACACTAACACCACATAGACGCTGAAACGGCCAGATGCTCCGCTCCACATGCAGCAGCTAGCAGTCAAGCGCGAGATATTTAAACCGCTGTACCTGAATTTTCCTTTTCTTGACTGTTTGCCTATCCCAAGTCGCATTGCGGCGCGTGCGGCAGTGCACAAATTTGCAGCAAACCTAGTGGCTAAAATTACCGAAGTGCATGGCACAAAAGATGGTAGTAGCTCTAAAGAAAATATTAAAATTTCTTCAAATATCACAGTTGGCTCTGCGCTTACAATTGCCAAAGAAAAGGGTGAGCTTACAGAGCAGCAATTCAGGGACAATGCTGTTATCGTGTTTGTAGCTGGTCATGAAAATCCTCAGCTGCTGATTACATCTCTTCTTTATCTTCTGGCTAAAAACAACGTATGTGAAATTAAAATCTTTCAAAGTTATCACTAATGATTTGCTAACAAAAATGCAGAAAATGCAACAAGAAATCAGAAAAGAAATTGCTCACATGGAAGTTGAAACCAGCTTGAAAGATCTTCCACTTTTGAACTCTTTCATATACGAGACTTTGCGGCTATACCCCCCTCTCTCTCAAATTATTAATCGAAAAACATCATGTAATATAATTCTTGGTCCTGATATTTGCGTACCAGCAGGCACATATGTAGGTTATACGGCACTTGGTTGTGGTCGTGACCTAGAAACATGGGGTACTGATGCCGAAGAATTTCGACCTGACCGCTGGGGAGAAAATGCTGAAGATGTTGCACGCAAGTACAGAATGGTAAAAAGTAAGGCCCAAATGATTGCCTTTCATGGTGGCAGTCGTGCGTGTCTAGGCGAACGTCTTGCGCTTGCGGAAGTGCGGTCTCTTTTAGCCCAAATGCTAGGAAGCCTTGAGTGGGAACTCGATCCGACCTGGACAGATACTATGACACCAGTAAGTATTTTTTTTCTTTTTTTTTTCTTTTTTTTTTTTACAAATACTAACATATTCCAGGCGGGACCTCTTTGTCCGTTAATGCTAAGGCTCAAAATCAATAGTTTAACTAAGATCTAATAGATGTTTTGGAAAGAGATGGGATTGAATTGAAATTTGAATCATGATGATTGCTTTATTTATAAAATATTGCTGACTTATATATAATTTTCATAAGATCTAATTACAATAAGCTTGTGTATAAGTTTTGATTGAATGCTTTTCGATTGTAAGCTCTTCTGTTTAGACATTGTCTAAAAAAAAAAAAAAATTAATAGAAGAATAATTTCTGAAGCACGCTGACAACTAATTTCAAAGTATTATAGAGACAATTTTTTTCAATTCAATGGCTTTTTTTTGCATATTATTATTATTATTATTATTATTATTATTATTATATTATTATTATTATTATTATTATTATATTATTTATTATTATTATTATTATTATTATTATTATTATTATTATTATTATATTATATTATTATTATTATTATTATTATTATTATTATTATTAAAATATAATGAAATATATTTAAAAAAAACATTTGTTTCAACTTTTCAGTTTTTTTCATTATATTGTTTTAAAAAAAAAATGATATTTTATATAAAGGTTGTTTAATGATAGATACAATAAAACAAAGAAAGGTAATCAATAGATATACGCATATATAATTATTTTATTTTATTTGAAAAAAAAAGTAAGTGTTTTTTTTTATTTGAAAAATTATTTATGTTATACGTTGTTTTTTTGAAAAAAAAATCATGAACTTATGGTTAAAAGGAAGAAAGAAAAAGAAAAAAAAGAATAGTGTGAAGCAAATAAGACACAACAAAAAAAAAATGTTTTTTGTTTTTAGAAGCGGTATCTGAAGTAAGGCGATTTGTCACCCAACTTCATCAAGTCTTCAATTGACTCATTGTCGTACTTGCCGCTATCAAGTTCAGCATCTCTTCTTCTGTTAGCTGCCTTGTAGAAGAACATCAGGCATAATGTTGCAATAATACCACAGCCGACAAATCCAAGCACAACCGCATGTCCCAGAATAAAGCGAGGGGCATCCTTCTTGCGATAAATGTTGGCCGAAATGGCACCGGCCATATTTCCCAGACCAATGTGGATGGCCATGGCAATAGCTCGCTTGTATGAACCGGACTGGTTATTGGCGTTCCAAGAAATAACACCAGGGAATGCCGGGTAGAGACCGGCGCAAGTAATATACACACCACCGTACACAACCATGGGATTTTTAGTAGGATTTGTGGTGATGGCCATGATCATACCAATAACCATGAGACAGAATCCAAACAGAACGAATGGCGCACGTTTGCCGACTCTGTCAGATAGCCAAGCCTGAATAACTGAAAGTACAGAGGCGGTAATGTAAATAGGGACAGTCATGAGCTGCGACTTGTTGATGGAGTAGCCAAGACCACGCAAAATAGTGGGCAAAAACAAAGAGATACCGTAAAGAGGTACTGCAATACCCCAGAAGTTGAAAACGTGGAAGATTAACTGCCAGTCCAGGAATGCAGCCTTAACGTATTTACGATCAACCTCGGTATTTTCGACAAACTGAACACCACGAACAGTAGCACCCTTGTTGTGAGAGTCGTACATCAATCTGTGGTGGATAAAAGCTTTTTCTTCCTCATTAAGAAACTTGGCAGTGTCGGGGTAATCGTAGAGCCAGTAGTAGGCACCGAAAGCAACCAAAACGGTCAGGATTCCTTCAAGAATGAAAATCCAACGCCAGCCTTCTAGACCACCAGTACCATCCATTTTGGCAATTCCAAAGGCAAGCAAACCAGAAAAGGCACCAGCAATTGATGCAGCTGAGAAGAAAAGAGCCTGGCGAAGCTGAAGCTCTGCGCTGCAGTACCACTGAGTCAGGAAAAAGGCAACACCAGGGAAAAGACCAGCCTCAGTGGCACCAAGCAAGATACGGGTGGCCAAAAGACCTGCGTAGTTTTTGACAAAGCCCATTCCAATCATGACAACACCCCAGGCAACCATGATTGTGGGCAACCAGGTTGAAGGTGAAAGATACTTTTTCATAACCCAGTTTGACGGGACTTCAAACGCGCAGTACGTAAAAAAGAAAACCGTCAAACACATGTTGTATTGTTGGCCTGAGAGTCCAAGATCTTGAGACAGACCTTCAATGTTTGCATTTCCAATGTTACCACGATCCAAGAAGGACATGAGATAAAGTAAAGCGAGAGTAGGCACGATGTGAAGATCCATTTTACGAAGCAACTTTTTTTCGTTGATATTGGGATAAAGCTCAGCAGCTGAAAAATAACGACCAGTCTCTGGGCAGATGATAGGTCTGCCGTCGGCAGTAGTTAAGGTGGATTCTTTTGAGACATCATTGACCGTGACCGTAGGTGCGGTTTTTGATACGTCTTCAATAAAAGTGACTTGTTCTTTTTCTTCCATAGTGAATTGATAAGTGTAGTTAGATTTGAGAATTGTTGTTTGATGATTGTATTTTTTTTTTATTCCAAGATGCGATGAAACATTGATATATATATATCATTTTTTTTTCTTTACTTGATATACATATTTTTTTTGAAAAGTTTTTAATTAAGTTGTATTATGAGATCTATTGAAAAAGTTTAAACAAGATTCTGGGCATGCTGTTGATAATACTGCTGGATACTATTTTATTGTTAACTTATGGGAGGAGTGAGGTCTGAGGGTGATCTAAGTTTTTGCGTTTGACGAAAAAAAAAAAACAAAAAAAAAAAAAAAAAAAAAAAAAAAATATGTGCAAAGTAAGCATAGTTTAAACTTTTTTTTTTTTTTTGATTTGCACAAACAAATTTTTATGAGACAAAAATGTTTTTTTCTTTTCACAAGTAGTACGCGGGGAAATTATCATAGACCAAAAAAACAAAAAAAAGTCTATAATGACATTTTTATTTTTTATTTTTTATTTTTTTTTGAAAAAAGGAAAATTACTGTGAAAACCTTAAATTAAGTTGTTTACAAAAAAAACAACAAAAATAAACAGTTTAAAAAAAAAAATTAACCAGAATGATAAAAGATGTGAGGGTTACTTTAAAAAAGTGGTTAAAAAAGAGTTTTTTTTTAACTTTAAAAATGGGTTTTTTTTTTATTTTTCACTCAAGTGGCGTATCCGGGGAAATAAGTATAGATTCGCCGGGTTTGTCTAATCACACACACAAAATAACGATAAGCATAATAGATTAAAGACATTTTATTTTATTTTTTTTTTTGCTTATGAAATAATCAACTACCACAGTGTTTAGTCATTTGACAGCAGTAACATAATTAAGCTATCGATAAGTCGCCACCATTTAACCCTCCCCCTCCTCCTTGTCAAAAAAAAAAAAAAAAATCATGCTATGCCCAACATCATAACAATAATTTCATTGATTTTGTTTTAGTTTTGCAACAGATTTTTTTTTTTTGACGTTTCACAAAAGAAAAATCTGGTGCACCAGCTATATCATCAAGAGGAGGGGATCACGTACTCCCTACTACCGTTGATAGCTGCATATCTCCTCAAAAAAAAAAAAATATTCCAGTTTATTACGATAACGATAAGTGTGTTTTATACAATTATGATTGACATGGTTTTTTAAGCTATATTTTTAAAGCTCAAGCATATGGTAGATCAACGTTGACTTAAACTAAAAACAAAAAAGCTGGTAATGTTTTTGACATGAGCATTTTATTCATCTGAAAAATAAAACAACCCCTCCATTTAGTTCTTGTTAATTTGTAAATCTTTATTAGTAATAAATTAGTTTTGATTATTAACTCATTATGTAATAGGTGATTGTCTAGACCCCCCCTTAAAGATTTTTTTTTTTTGTTCATTCATATATTCTTATCATGTTTTTTTTTTTTTTTGTCGTGAACCCCACCTTTTTTTTCAATTTTAAAGAAGAAATAATAGTAATAATAAAAAAAAACAAGTATGGATAGTAATTATAACATTAACGAATATTAATGTTTTTTTTTTTTTTTTTTTTTTGACTGTAATAAAAAAAAAAAGACCCTTTTTTTTTTTTTTAAAGTTTAAGGTTTATTTGTGAAAAATATATCTCACCCCTCCCAAAAACAACAAGTCCAGTCAGCCTTATAACTGAGTTTGTTTTACTTTTTTTTTTAGGGTAATTTTCCTTGTAACGTGTGTACTATTTTCCTGTTTGGCAGGTTTGACTTAAAACAAAAACAAAAAAAAAAACTTTCTGCCCGGAGAAATGAAGGAAATATTTTGAAAAAGACCCAAAATTTCTCCACCACTAAAAAGACCCTTGGCATAGCAATCCAAAACCATGTTGCTTGGCCTTTGATATCCCCACAAAACAAAACAAAAAAAAGGGCTTTTTTGCTGTGAAAAAAAATGAGTTCATCATGACAGATACTAAAAAACCACAAAAAAAAATATTTATTTTTGTTGTTATTGAAACGACTTTTGTTCTATATTAGTTAAATTTACTACACATTTAATGACAAACCTTAAAGGACCTGGGGAGCTTTGGCGATGTCACCCGCTCTCGGAGATTTACTGGACCAACCCCCGACAAGACTATTTTTTTTTTTTTTTTTTTACTGACCGAAATGAAAAAATGAAAAAAAAAAAAAATCGTGATTGTTTCTTCTTTAAAAACCGTTTTCTCCTCAGTCTTTAGGTGAATGAAAAAAAAAAAAAATCACAGCGGCTCAGTTTCCCTCCGCAACCACGCCAGACTAAGCTCGTCTCCTGCCAGATGGCCTTCGGTCTCAGCTCTAACCTTGGCGTGATAAGCGTTCACCCACGCAATCTCACTTTCTGTCAGTCTGCCCACGTCAATAAGCTTGCGACAGTAGGGAACGCGTGTTACCGTGTCAAACCCTAAAAACTTCTTACCACCAAAGTTATTAGGCGTTTTCACCTCCTTCACCACTACCATGTTTTCAATGCGGATGCCAAACGACCCATCTTTGTAAAAGCCTGGCTCATTTGAAATCACATTGCCAATTTGTAGTGCATTCTGTGTGTAGTTAAGTCGGAGCCCCACGCCAATCGGGCCTTCATGGACATTCAGGTAACTGCCCACGCCATGACCTGTACCATGACGGTAGTCTAGACCCTCAGCCCATAAATATTGGCGCGCTAGCGCGTCAAGCATGTAGCCGTTGACTCCCTCAGGGAAAACAATACTAGCAAGCGCAATGTGACCCTTGAGCACACTAGTGTAGGCAATGATTTCTTCTTCAGTGGGACAGTCACCAAAATACAAAGTTCTCGTAGTGTCCGTCGTGCCATCAAGATACTGGGCACCAGAATCACATAGATAAACTTGGTTAATGTCCACATAAAACTTGCTGTCAATGGCTGGGGCGTAATGAATCACGGCGGCGTTGGGACCCGACGACGAAATCGTCTCAAAACTAAGACCACGGTAGTCAGGCATTTGCGCCCGGAACCCTTCAGCTTTAACACCCGCGGCATAGTCTGACAGTGTCGTGTTGCCATTTATCAGCTCATTTTCTAGCCATGAAAAGTAACGAATAAGCGCGACACCATCCTTTACGTGACTAGTGTAAAAACCTTCAATTTCAGTGGGGTTCTTGATGGACTTGGCAAGATCTACGGGCGAAGGGACTACTGAAACAGTTTCAGCACCACCAAATGCATCGTAAAGAGCCCAGGACGTGGAGCTTGACACAAGAATTTTTTTACGGTCTTCTAAAGATGCAGCTTTAGAGTTGGCCTCAAGTAAAAAGTCCTTTGCAATCTTAGCATCGTCAAAAATAGCTCGGTAAGGTTTGATCTCAACCTTGCCAGCAAGATACTCGCTAATCTCAGCATTCACCTTGTTTTCATCAATGTAAAGTACGGCCTTGTCGTTGGTGACGTACGTAAACGACCGGAACACCGGGTTAAAGGGCACGTCGCCGCCACGAAGGTTGTATAACCATGCAATCTGATCTAACGCCGCCACAAGAAAGCCCATGCCGCGCTCTTTGACAATTGATTCGCGCAGCTCTTTTAGTTTATCTTCAAATGACTTGCCCGTGTACTTGGTAGGTAAAATCTTGATCTGTTCATCCGAACGGGCGGGCTGATCAGGTCCCCAAATCTGATCAATAAGGTTAGGCTTTACAGGCACAACATGATCAGCAGACAAGGCGTTTTTGCAAAGTGCCTCGATGAGACCGTTGTACTCTGAGTAGCTGATGAGCTCAGGATCAACGCCGATCTTGACGCCGGTCGAGAGCACATGCTGCGAAAGCCATTGCTGCCAAGTGGGAACACCAGGCACGCCCTGTTTGAGAACTTCCCAGTTGGCTTTGTCTAGCTCCTTTTCGGCCTGAAGAAAGTAGCGACCGTCTGTAGCCAGCAGAGCCTTGTCTGCGGTGATGATGGCGGTTCCAGCTGAGCCGGTGAAACCGGAGATGAATTCGCGGCGGTTATCAGCGAGACTGGTGTACTCACTGTCGTGCTCGTCCTGTGTCAGGACTACGTAGGCGCCGACACCATGCGACTGGAGTTGAGACCGCAATTCGGCCAAGCGGGCAGCGTTTGTGGATGCCATTCTGTTGATATTTGTAGTTGGTGAGTCAGTGGATGGGGCGACGAAATTGAAATTAGTCGAGTATTTGCGTGGATTCAAAACTCTCAACTTGTTCAAAGACGATTTATCAAACGGTCGAAAAGACATGGAAAAAAAAAAGGAAAAAAAAAAAAACAGGTAGAGTGGCTCAGTAAATATAGATTTCTACTGTGGTAAATGAATGACAGTAGTAAAACGGTTACGTAGAGTGTGATGAGCCGTTGAGAATTTTTTTTTTTTCAAATGTTTTTTAAAAAAAAAGGATTGACAACAATATGAAACGGGATCAAAAATCGCCGTAGACGGCTTTTTTTTTTTTTCAAATTGACACAAAAAAAACAAATAAAAAGGTGCCGTGATTAATGGTAATAGTTTATTTGATATATTTATTAGTCAAAGAGACTAGAAACTCTGGATGAACTTTTTAAATCTATATATCAATTACATTTGAATGATGAATCCATGGCATGTAAAATGAGGACACACGCAGAATTTTGTATCTCATTGAAAAAAAAAAAAAAAAAAGTTTTAAGCTTTATGACTTGTATGCAATTTTGTCACAAAACTAAATACTATATGTTATGTTTTAAGTCACACATGTATAAACAAACGACGGTAATTCTTTTCATAATGTTTAGCATAGAAAAAAAAAAACCTCAAATCATTCTGTGTTATGTAAGTTTAATGACATACATATAAATATACAATATTTTAATGTATACGTATTTTTTTTTTTTCAATTCAAACATTCATATGAATCAAAACTATCAATCAATGTTTCGTTTTCACAAAATTTTCATATTTAAAAAAAAAAAAAAAAAAAAAGGATTTTTTTTTTTTTTTTTTTTTTTTTTTTTTTGAAAAATTTCTACTTTCATTTTTTTTTTTTTTTTATTTTTTTTTTTTTTTTCATTGTTAATATAACAATCCAACTTTTTAATTTTCATATATATTATGGTGTGAGAAAATTATTATCAACATGTTGGCAATTGTAGACCATATAGTATTGAGCGTTTTTTTTTTATTGCCATTGAACTTGAGTATGTCAGCTATTGTCTATACACATGAAGCCTGTTTAATAAGTGGTGCTATTGTCATTTTTTTTTTGTTTTAAACACTCTCCACTTTGAAGTCATTAAAAAAAAAAAGAGTCTATGCCAAAAACAAAGCCTTGAGTTTAACTAAAACCTTCATCTGAGACGGATAGATGGAAAACTAACGATTTTGATGTCAAAAATAATATTCAAATTCACCTTTTTTTTTTTTTTTTTTTTTTTTCAAATCATGCAAAAAAAAAAAAAAAACTGATTAAAATCATAACAATTTTGTGGGGAAGTTCAGAAACCAAATAATAATAATAAAAAATTTGGTTTAATGTTTATGAGTCGATATAAACTTGTTGGTACATGATAAATCTAAATATGGTGGGTTCTAAGAGAGAATATCAGTGGCCCTAATATACAGGTTGACTGCATATATATATAAAACAGGTTTTTTTTTTTTTTTAGTTAGTATTATATAAAACAGGTTTTTTTTTTTTTTTTTTTTTTTTTTTTTTTTTTTTTTTTTTTTTTTTTTTTTGTTTTTTATTTATTTATTATATTTATATATTGGTATGGATATCGATAACAGTCGTGTAAAAATTCAGGTACAAATTATTATTATTATTATTTTTTTTTTTTTTCATATATACTTGAAATAAGTATTAAAATTTTATTACAATAGAAATTGATTTTTTTTAAACAATAGAAAAGCCCTTTTCTTCAAAAAAAAAAAAAATAGGTTCTAGATCTTTGTATGGTATTATTTTACATATAGATTAAAATCTGGCCTACAGACGGGATGGCGTGTATGTACTTTTTTTTTTTTTTTTTTTTCGTGCCAGTTTTAAGTAAACCCTGCGGCAATCAATTCTTTGTTAACGATATCATAGTTTGATAACACAAAATATAAAGTATGAAGCATGTATAAAGCACGTATAACAATATTATTATTATTTATATTATTATTATTATTATTATTATTTTATTATTATTATTATTATTATTATTATTATTATTATTAATTATTATTATTATTATTATTATTATTATATTATTATTTATTATTATTATTATTATTATTATTATTATATTATATTATTATTATTATTATTATTATTATTATTATTATTATTATTATTATTATTATTATTATTATTATTATTATTACTATTATTATTAAAAACGATAATATTAATATGCCATGTAATACAAGTTTCATAGTAAATTCTACATGTAATTAAATAAGACATGATTTAATCTCAAACGTAAGTAAATCTAAGGCAGATACCATAACTTTTATCTTTACAGTATTTTCATTATTATTATTATTATTATTATATTATTATTATTATTATTTTTTATTTTTACTCTTATTGAATATTATAAAACATTAAGGCTCAGTACTGCCCAAACATTTCATTTGTAGACTGCAGTATCCACGTTCCTGCAGAATAATTGCCAGTGTGCATCATATCATACTATCCACCAAAAACAAAAGGTCTGAAAAGAGTTATCTAGATATATTTAAAGCTTTTTTTTTTTTTTTTTTTTTCAATATTTAATAATACGATTGCGTCGCTACTGCGGTAACAAACAGATTATGCCACGAATAGTCCAAAATTTATTGTCTTGTGTATAAAGTCCTTTGCGTCTCTCTCCTCAATCGATTAAATTTTTTTGTTTTTTGGGCTTTTTTATTGTCCCGAAGTTGAATCTCAAAGCCCTTAGAGCCCTCCCAAATTGGTAACTAGAGTAGCATGCGGTACTATTACCCCTAATACATTTCATGTGTATGGCTCCCTACTCCCTAAATCCTTTTTTTTTTTTTTTTAATTGAAGGCATTAGTAGCAGCATGTATCAGATCATTCTCAATCCTGAGATGCTTGAGATCCCAGATTTCCGTAGATTGTAGCGTTTTAACGAAAACTATAAGTCTTTAGTACATACAATTGGTATACTGTATAATACCCAGTTTCCTGATCTCATACAGGATATTTATAAATCTACTTAATTTTGGGAGTGTAAAAGCAGATCTGGATTAGGTGTTTGTATTAAATGTTTTTAATTTTTAATAACATTATTATTTTGATTCGTGTTATTATAATTATTATTATTTTAATTTAATAATTTTTTTTTATTATTAATATTTCTTTCTTTTCTTCTTGAAAATCTCCCTGTTTTTTTTTTTTTATTTTTTTTTCCCTTCTCCTCAACCTGTTCAACTAGCGCCATACAACCCCAGTTTACCATGGAAACATCTGAAATTTCAAAGGTATATACTGCAACATTCATAAAACCACCTATTACCATTCGCCTTATTTTCGTCTTTTTTCCAAGACCCTTGAACGCTAACACTGCATTATAAAATTTTTTCAGTTGGTCGAAAGTTTGTATAACCGAGGATCAAATCCCCATGAAATTGAACGGTAAGACTAGAAGCCATTAAGTTTTTTTTTTTTTTGCTTGAAAAATTTACTGATTACCTCTTTTTCCCCCCGTAAAATATAGCATCCAATCTCAACTTCAAGACATTCAAAACTCACCAGCGGGATGGGATCTCGCGGCCAACTTAATTCACGCGTCTTCACCAAACTGTCAATTCTTTGGCGCACTTACATACCAGAGCAAAATTGCTTCCTACAACCCAGCCACTGAGACCAAACTCATCGCAGAAATAAGACAGGAACTTCTTAATGCACTCATATTTATCAAGACTCATCACGAATTGCATTCTCACGTATTACGAAAGATTTTGTCGACACTGTCCAGTTTGTTTTCTAAGTTTCCAGACAATCGACACAAATTTATTTACTCAACAATCGCCGCCATTGTCACAAGTAAACCAGAACATGAATCATTTGTTGAATCTGAAAAAGCCTCACCATCATTTCAGTCTATATGCCAAGGTCTGAATGAAAAACACATCATTCTCAGCTTGGAGTTTTGCATCATTCTTATTGAAGATGTCAGGAAAAACGCAGTATTATTTAACCACCACGAGGAAACTTTACTCAATAACGCCCTAGATCAAAACCTGCCAGATCTAGTTGTGCTGCTAAGATATGCAATTGAATCCATGTACCCTTCTCTTACTCCGCCGATAAACGAATCGGTTTTAAGCAGTGTTTTCAAAACATACAGCGCCTGGGCTTTGAACCACACACTCAGCCAAGAATACATTGTCCTTTTTCATCCCATCACCGATTTCATTTATAGCTACATTCAGTTGCATCCGAATACGACATTATGTCATGCTGCACTTGATCTCGTTTCGGAAATAATGACAAGGTACCCGTCCTTTTATGATCATACCGGCCAAACCCATTTCTGCAAGATTCTATGCGAAATCGGTCAGTCTATCATAATGGAAATAGAACAACAAAATAAAAAAATCCAACTTACATCGTCCAAAGTCTTCATTTATCACGATGAGCCAGAAATTGTTCAATTGCACGATCAGACAGAACATTTTGCCAAGGCCGCCATGGCCCTATGTGAGCTTTCAATGGCAGATACTGATGATCTGAACTCTCCTGAAATTGCTGTTTTGCTCCAACAGCTGCTACTTATAACTGATTTTCCAGGTTTACCATACGTGGACAATGACCTAATTATCGGCTTACTAGAATTTTGGAATATTTACATTGACGCATTTTTAGAATTAGACGACTCTATAGATCTATCGACCCAGCCTAACCCATATATTTTAAAGGTCATTGAAATCCTTTGGAATAAAGTTGCATTCCCCTCTGAACAGCAGCGCCAACTACTGGAATGGGATGAAGACGATTGGGAAGCGTTTACAGCGTTTCGCAAGGACTTTTCTGAATTTTTGAATTCTTCTATTTTGCTTGTTGGCTCTTCGTTGTTGTTTCCTCTTGTTTCAAATGTTTTAGAGACTGTGGCTGTGGCAACTGCTGAAGGAAGCACACATAATGTAACATGGGGTCAACTGGAAGCCTCTCTATTTTGTATCACGGCACTGTCTGACAGTTTCATTGATACCAACACAGATGATTTGGAACAACAACAACAGCTACTTGTTCAACTTTTTCAATCAAATCTACTCGACGTTTTGTCTCACGCACAGGATATAGAGGTCAGAAAAACAGGGGTAGGCTTTGTAGGCGCTTTTGCAAACTTTTATGAAACTGAACTTGGTAGACCATTTTTAACAACTGTGATGAACTATCTCTTCCACTCACTCTCAGACTCGTTACTGTCGTCAAAGGCTTCTGAATCTATATTGGCTGTATCTTCATTGCTGCGATCACAACTAGTCGAATTTTTGCCGTCGTTTTTTACCATGTACACCAAACTATACAAACAGTTAGAGCAAGACAACAAGGCTCATGAGTGTACGGTACTGGCAATTTCTTTTGTAATTCAGGCAGTTGATTCGATTGATCAAAAAAGTGAGTACGTTAATCAACTGACTTCTATTATTTTTCAACAGCTTGAACAAGTGTCGGTTGAGTTGCACCATGACAGTAATAGTTCGAACCTAAGCAAAGATACCAATAAGGAAGATGGTTTATTTAAAAGAACTCTTTCCCTACTCACTTGCCTTGGAAATTTAGGATCCGGTCTTCAACAAACTGAATCAAATTGGAACGAAAACAAATTTCACTTTACGTCTCACCTTCTTGAGGTTGTTAAAATTTTTACCCTGGAACAGCCGTTTTTCCGAAAAAGTCCTGAAATCTGCAAACGATGCTGTTCAATCATCAAATCTGGATTGAACAACACAACAGAAGATGGTGGTCATCGTCTTGCGGGTCCTTTCAAGTTTTCTGACGATATTGGTTTGAAATTTATTAAAGCCAAGCATGAAATTGGACCCATTACTTGTTACCCATACTTGATAGACCTTGGTTGTCACATTATTAGTACCACAGATGGCGACATTGGTCTGGCCGAGATTGCTCACGGTTTGCTGGGGGTATTCTTTGGTGACCGCTCAATTGACGAACTTCTTGACTACGGTCCAGAAGAGCAGGCTGCATTGATGAAGCTTTTGTGTGCTTCACTTGACGTGACACCATCATCCCAGATGGTGGCTGCCACCACCACTACCGACAATTCGCCTAGCCAAACCGAGCCGCAGTTCAATCTGTACATGGACTTTGCCCTAGCCATGCTCAAAACACATGACGCCACTATATTGCGCATGACTACTCTTTATTGGACAAAGTTACTAATCAATCTGAATAATGATAATACGCCCGTAAGCGAGGCATTTCCAACCAAGACCGGGCTTGCACTTGTGGGCATACTGATGGAGATGATAAGTGACTTAGCGCTACGCGCATACAATATGGAGTACTATCTCGATATTCTCAAAGCATTGCTATTCCACCCGACTCTAAGGCCCGTGGCGATTGAATGGCTGCGTGAGGTTCTCATAGTACCAGGTAGCCCCATTGAAGCCGGTCCAGAAACTAATTGTATTGCCACAGACTCTAATGGAATGTGTAAAAAAAGGGCTTACTTTTTGCATCTGACTACCTCCGACATATCATCCTTCAGTATCAATGACAACTTGTATTGATAATTATTATGGATCATTTGCATAAATGCATTTTTTTTTTAATGTTACGTGTTTTAGAAAAAAAAAAGAAAAAAAAATAATTAATATATTTCAATTAGATAACAATACTAAATACACACACATACACAAAAATAAAAAGATACAACAACCCACTTTTAAATCCTTTTCAACCCAAAATCTTCAACAACCTACCTAGTTTAGCGCATCAAGATCAGCAATAAGCTTATGAGCTTCCGCCGCGTAGTCCAGTTTAGAAATTGACACAATCGAGTATCTCACTCTCTTCACATCATTGTAGAAATCTAGCTTGGCTCTAATCCGGAAAATATATTCAAGTCGGGGGAACTCTTGAAGCCTTTGAATCTTCAACTCTGGATTTTTGTCATTCAATTGAGCCAACTCGTTGGCAGTGGCTCCTACAATCATATTTCCCGATTCTTCAAATGCAGAAGCCCAAATCTGATCAGTTTCATCGTTTAGGCAGACACTCAACACGTATCGATAGATTGGTTCTGAAAACACCTTGCCTTTACAATTTTCACAAATCCAGCTCTCCTTATCTGAACCCTCAACCAGTTTCTTGCGGCAATCAGGACACGATGGGTAGTACACTGCACCGTTCTGTGAAATAACTGCAACCATTGCTTTGATTGAAAAGTAATCAGGTTGATCCGAGAATCCCAAATTCTCGCGAAGAGCTGTTTCAATACTAATTCGATTCGCTTCTTCCTTAACAGTAGCTTTAACTTGTTCCTGAAACTGCTGATTCTTTCCATTACTCATGTACCAGCCCTGCATAAGGTAACTCTCTGGAATATCGGGGGAGGGAATCACTGAGCTAGAATTGAGCAAACTGAGAGAGCGACCGTTAAAATCATTAACTTTCGCACCTTTAAGTGCAATGACTGTGTCGGGTTTTACCTCAAATTTAGTAGCAGTTTCGCCCCAAAGAGTAGCGCGGATAGAGTAGCCAGTATCATCTACAAGTGAGATATCACGTTTATCAAAAAAAGTGCCCTTTTTGGTTTTAATTTGGGAAACATCTTGAACGTCAGTCAGCACACCGAGAACATCCACAGTGGCGTTGGGGTCAACTTCAGAAATCGCGTCCAGGGGGATAAAGTCGTATTTGTTGACAGGAATGCTGTTATCGTCTTCCAAACAAGGCTCAATATGTGTGTTTCTGTCAAACATCAGTTCAAACTCATTCTTGACAGTAGAATACTGCCTGTTGGCATTGTTCACGCGAGCACCAGAAACATAGTAAACTTTACCCTGCTCGAGCTTGTCATAAAAGTTATCTACCTGTTCGTTAAAGCCAGTAGCTTTAATCTCGCCACTTTCATCAACAAAAATAACATTAAAAAGCTTTCCAGAAGTTTTTCTGTTGTAGGAGATAATTTTAGATTTGTCAGAAACTCGAACCTTGATGACCCAACGGTTATTGTAGGGTGACACTTTATTCACAGGAACAATTGCCCGAGACTCAGTCTTATGATTGTTGACATTATTACCCTTTTGTTGCTGCCTCAAATTCTGCTTCACAATAGGAACACTGCCACCAGCATACCCAGAAACTTCAGGAGCTGGGTTTCCATATCCAAATTCCTTTTCCTTCATTTCCGTATCAACAAACTGGTCTTGTTTTTGAGCATCGTTGGGTTGGAGAAGAGTAGGATCCGGTTTGACATCTAACGAAGTAGTGGAATCAACTAGCGTTCCTACAAGTGGAACATCAAGAGGTGGATAAGTATTTTCGTCGACAGTGAAGTTGCTGAGAGTCACAATTGGCTTATTAGATCCCATTAATCTGTAACTGTAATTGTTTGCAGTAACAATAAAGTCCTCACCAGTGTCAAAAATACCTGTGCCATCTGCAATAAGCATATGCATCGAAATATCACCATCAGTACACATGCAGCGGTAATAGGTTTTGCCGTTTTTTACTTTTTCAATTTTTCTGACTTTGATCGTTCGGATACGCAACTGAGGGTGGTGATCAAAACCTCTGTTGGGGTCTGTGACCCATGCTGTAAAAGTGCTTTTCAAAACACCAGGAGTCAAATAATCGTAAGCCATTTCAAATGATATATCTCACTGTAAGATTTTTTTCTTTTGGTAAAAATGAAAATTAAAGGAAAAAAAAAAACAATTAGATGAGTGTAGAAGATGAAGGAAAGAAGTAGTTAGAAAAAAAAAATGTTTAAAAATGCATAAAATATAAAGTGAAAAAAAAAAAAAAAAAGACGAAGTGGCGACGCGTTTTTTTATAGTAGTTATAGCTTGTACGTTTTTGTTTTTTTCTTAATTAGGCCGACGCGAGGTAATTAGTCAGAACAGGGTAACCCTACGCTTCACGTTTCGCGTAGCTTTTTTTTTTTTTTTTTTGTTTTCATTTTTTCAAATACATTTCCTTTTTCTCTTTTTCCTCCCCTAAACATATCATTTTCACACCGTGACGAATAGGTACGACCGCAATGGGCAGGTTAAAGACTATTGAACTGTATAATTTCAAGTCCTACCATGGCACACAACGTGTCGAATTTGGCACTTCATACTTTACAAGTATCATTGGCCCCAATGGTGCTGGTAAAAGTAATATGATGGACGCCATTTCGTTTGTGCTCGGCATTAAGAGTAACGCTTTACGAAGTGGTCATCTCAGCGACTTGATTTATCGTGGAAGAGTTATGAATAATAATGAAGATGCTTCAACTCAATCTGATCCGAAAACCGCGTACGTTATGGCAATTTACGATAAGGGCAATGGTGAAACCCTTGAGCTTAAGCGACTGTAAGTAGATCGATCACACGTTTTATAGTCTTCGAGACGCGTATTAACGTATTATTTTTTTTTTTTTTTCAAAGGATTACAAGTACTGGTTCTAGTCAGTACCGAATTAATGGCGAGCAGGTTTCATCAACAGAATACGCGCATCAGCTTGCGAAGGAAAATATTCTTATCAAAGCCAAAAACTTTTTGGTGTTTCAGGGCGACGTCGAAGCTATCGCCGCACAATCGTCCAAAGATCTCAGCAAACTAATTGAGCAAATTTCTGGTTCTCTTCAATACAAAGCTGAATATGAACGCCTCAAACAGGAGCAAGAAGCCACCGCTGATGAATCACTTATAACCTTCAACAAAAAACGTGGTTTCAATGCAGAAATCAAACAGTACAAGGCTCAAGTTCATGAAGTAGATAAGTTTAATCAGATGCTAGAAGATCAAGACAAGGCAATTCTAAAACACGTTCTTTGGAAACTATACCATTTGGAACGGGAAGCTAATGAAAATTCATCTGAACAATCCCAGCTTTTAAGCACTCGCGAGTCACAAAATCGCGAGGCTAAACGGACACAAGAAGTTCTTGACCAAGCTGGCGAAGAATATGCCCAACAAAACCGTATTAGTCAAAAGCTAGAACGCCGCATCAAAAAACGCGAAAAGATTATTGCCGAGAAACAGACTAGTCTTCTTCCAATTGAGGAGAAAATTAATATCACTAATAGTAATCTTTCACGTCATAATAAACGTGTCGAAACAGTGCAGGTTGATTACAACCGCCAAAGCGGTATCGTTGAAAAACTGACGCGTGATCTACGTACTGTTGAAAAGTCTCTCGAAAAGTTTGAAACCGAGGTTCAACAGCAATCCAGTGTTGCAGGTGTCGATCTTTCGTCTGAGGATATTGAGGAGTACGAAAATTTGAAAGCTGAATTCTCTCGAGTAGCCAGTATTGAACAATCACAGTTGGTTAATTTGAAAAGATCCCTGGTGAGCGAACAGGATAAGCTTGATGGACTAAATAGCAAATACAGCCAATTTAAAACTCAGCGTACGAGAGTTGAAGAAGAATTGAAAGAGTTTAAGTCGCGTTTGGATCAAGCCAATAGTCAGCTTCATCAAGATCAAAGTGACTTGAATGCGAAAAAACGCGAGCTCGGTGAGCTTATCAATGACCGTCAGGCACGTTCTGTTGAAGAAACTACTTTAAATGAGAAACTACGCAAGTGTGTCAACGAGCTCATGCAATACAACGCTTATCGTCGTGAAAGTGAAAAAGAACGCAAGCTAAAGGAGGATGTTGCCACACTGAAGCGACTTATGCCTGGTGTCAAGGGTCTTGTCTACGAGTTGTGCCGCCCAAAGCAGCGCAAATACGACACCGCCATCTCTACAGTGCTAGGCAAACACTTCAACTCTATTATTGTCGACAATTTTCAGACTGGCCAGGATTGTATTAACTACATGAAAGAACAAAGGTCGGGAGTGTCCACTTTTATTCCTCTTGAAACTGTGACCTACCAGCCCGTTAACAACTCTCTTCGTGGTATTTCTGATCAGGTTCGTTTGGCAGTCGACACCGTTGACTATGACCCTGCATTAGAGGCTGCTGTTCATTATGTTTGTGGTAGTGCTATTGTCTGCGACGATCTTAACGTTGCTAAATATGTCCGTTGGACTAAGGGTGTTGATGTTAAGGCTGTTACACTGGATGGAGCTGTCATTCATAAAGCAGGTTTAATGACTGGTGGTAAAGTTGAAAACAATAATTTGAATCAATGGGCTGAAGATAAGGTCCAGGGCCTCCGCAAACTGAAGGATAAACTCACCTCCCAGCTTGCTGAACTCACTAGATCTAAACACAGCAACAGAGAAGAAATTCTTCAAGCTGAAATTTCTGGTTTGGAAATGAAAATCCGCTACGATAGTGAGCAACTGGCCAGTTTAAATTCTGTATTAACAGGAAGACAGTCAGAGATAGTCCATATTGACAACCAACTCAAGGAGCTCAAGCCTCAGATAAATCAATTGACGACAAGAATTCAAGAGATTCAACAACGCACTTCTGCCCTGCAGAGTCAAGTTAGTTTGTCTGAGGATCGCATTTTTGGTGACTTTTGCGCTAGAATTGGCGTTTCCGACATTCGTGACTATGAGCGTGCTCAGAGTGGCCTGCTCAATGAGCTTGCTCAGAAGCGGTTGGCGTTTGCGACGCAAATTTCTCGACTGAAAAACCAACTTCAATTTGAAAACGAGCGGTTACAGGATACAAACTCACGAATTAATACTCTTAAGGATGGCCTTGCAAGAGATACAACATTGCTTGGTCAACTGGAAAATGAACGTGATGCTTTGCGGAGCCAGATCAATCAGATTGAGGAAGAAATACAGGAAATCTCGGTAAATCTTAAAGAGAAAAAACAGGTAGCGACGGAACTACTTAATATTGTGAGTGCTAGACGTGATGAAGTCACAAAAGCACAGCGCGAGCTTGATTCAACACGAAAGCGTTTGTCAGCAAAGCAAGAAGAGCTTGAAAAAAATACATCTAGCCGACTTAAAACGCTGCGGAATTGTAAGGTTGAGGGCCTAGAGCTACCTCTGACCAGAGGGTCACTTGACGCGTTATCGCTTGATGAGGTATATGTAGGTAGACCAGTGGAATCGCAGATTGAAGAGAATGGCGATGTTGAAATGCCGGATGTCGATCAGCCGGAGCAAGTGAGCACGGATCTGCTTTCTCAGTTAGTGATTGATTTTAGTTCATTGGACCGCGAAGCTCGTGAACGTTCTGATAATGAAATGGGTGATGAGCTGGAACGTAACATTCAGACATTATCTTCGAACATTGAACGTATGGTAGTTAATACCCGTGCAACGGAGCGATTAGAGGATGCTAAGGCTAAGTTAACGCAGGTGGACCGCGAGTTTGATGGTATTCGACAACAGGCACGCACAGCCAAGGAAAAGTTTGAGCGGGTGAAGCAGCAGCGCTATGAGTTATTTGACAAGGCATTCAAGCACATCTCGGGCGTTATTGACAAGATTTACAAGGAGCTGACACGTACCAAGTCGTTTCCGCTGGGCGGCACGGCGTATCTGAGTTTAGAGGACGAGGAAGAGCCATATTTGGATGGCATCAACTACAATGCAATGCCACCAATGAAGCGATTTTGCGACATGGAGTTGCTTTCAGGTGGTGAAAAGACAATGGCAGCGCTTGCGCTGCTTTTTGCGATCCATAGCTTCCATCCTTCACCATTTTTTGTATTAGATGAGGTGGATGCAGCGCTAGATAACGCGAACGTGGGCAATATTGCTCGATACATTTTGCAGCATGCAGGACCGGGCTTTCAGTTCATTGTCATCAGTTTGAAGAATGGACTGTTTGAAAACAGTCATTCGCTTGTTGGTATCTACCGCGACCAGGAAGAGAACTCATCTAAGGCTCTGACGCTTGATCTGCAATCGTATAACGAATAGCGTGTGTGTGTGTGTATTTGTAATTTTTCATTCTTTTTATTGTTGTTGCACGTGTGTGGTGTGCATGTTTGTAGTGTTTTAATGGAGTAATTGATTATTTTTGTTTATAAAATTGAAATCTTTTAGATTTTTGGCGAGCTGTTATCGAAGTTATTAACTGTACGTTCATATACTATAATGTGGTAGGAAATCAAAACATCAAAATAGATTAAAGTCATACCAGCAAAGTAAAGAGTTTGTTTTGAAAAATGTGAAGAAAGAGGTTTGTTTTTACATTGAAAAAAAAAAAGTCTATAGGCTCATCAATTCTAGTTACGCTTTGGCAAGATCACTTGGTAAAGCAAAATCAATATTTTAAACAATACCAAAATAATGGTATTAGTGCAGCCGGTTTTTTTATTTTTATGAGTTATAATTATAAAAAAACAAAAAATCACATAAACGTGAAATAATTATCAGGCAGTTCAAGTATCTAGTGTACCAGAGGAAACAGGCCAGTAAAAAGATTACCAACTATGATCAAAAATTGAAAATGAACGCAGGATGAATTTGAAGTTTCAAAAGTGAATGCTAAATAAAAGACATTCATCTGATTAGCCTAATTTGGCCATTATATTTATTTCCTCTGACTTTAGCAATTTGTTTGTTGAAAACTATGTATTTTCTCTTTTTTTTTTAATTTACTTTTTTAATTGTCAACTTGAAAAAAGAAATAAATACAGGAAAATATGTAAAATCACTTTTTATATATATAGTAACTGTTTAACAATTATGGCTATAATTAACAGTTTGGTTGAAAATGTTGAATACGAGCCTTTTTTTTTTGAGCAAAAATCATAGAAAATGCCATATCCAAAAATATTAAAAAAAAAGCTGGTCAAACTACATTTAATCTCAAAAGCTGCTTATTCTTATAAACCATACCAAAACAATAAAACAAAGTGTTGGATAGTTCTCTAAAACTAATTCTTTTTTATCGATATTTTGATTGAGTTCTCGAGTAACCAGTGTTTACTTAAAACTATCTGTAATTATATTATAGTTTTATGTATGTCAATATGCCATGTTTAAAATAAATTTTAAGATTAGTGTCCAACTGGTACGATAAATTTGTACTGTTTTTTTTTTGAAAAAAAATACGAAAATTTAAATCACTCCAAGTCCATAAAATTTGAATACGATTCTTCTTCACCAAAGCAACACGAAATCCAAAACTCATGGTATGGGTATGATGTATTTCTATCTGCTTCAAGTAGTCAACTCATAAGATCTACAGTTAAATTTGGTTTGTATAGCTTACAGGCAATGAATTTGTTTCAATATCAATATATTTATGTAGAATCACCTTGTCGTTTTTTCTACATATATTTTTGCGAGAGAAACGAGAAGATCCGATGACAACGTGTATACACGTATACGTGAACTGGTAAATGAAAACCCAAACGTCGGCACTGAGTTCAGTCTAAACTAGCTTAATAATTTCTGTTTTCATCAAGTTTGATTCTTTTTTTTTTTGTTTGTTTTGTTTTTACTGGCGGTCCATAAGTGTTTTCATCAGAAAATCATGGGTAAGGAGAAATTGAAATCCATTGACAGCAAAAGCTGAATTTACTTGCCATTTTTGCTGGTTATTAGAGGGGGTTTAATCTGATACTTGAAAACCGAGTATTTCCTAATGCAGTTGTGTGACGTGTTTTGTTCGCGTTAAGCAAAAACTCCAACAACTCTAACAAATAAGAAAAATATAAAAAAACATGTATGAACATTACAATATTAATATAGAAATTCAACAAAAACGATACTTATTTGTATGTTATTCGTATAAAACACGACGAAACTAAAAATAATAAAATATGGTTCCCCTTTGCTTTGACACTCAAACTGCATTGTGACAAGCTGATCATGTCATTTTTGATTTTTTTTTTGTTTACTAAAACTCATAATTTCTTTTTCATACCAAAAACAGAAGTTATCAATCTAATCTTTTTCTTTTTCCAACTTCTCCTTCAAGATGAATATGAAAAGAGTGATAATAGTGATTAAACAAAAAACCATTCCACTTGACAAAGTGATTTTCTTGCAGTCTTCTGTAAAAAAAAGAATATAAATAGTCTTCATCATTCTACTTTTTATTTTTTTTTTGATACTCTTTATTCAACTCACAGTCTTCTTTTACTACGCACAATTCAACTTGTAACAATTCATCAATTTCTCAATTAACCTCAAGCTTTTGATATTTTTCCATCTGCCAAACAAACAAAAAAAAAAAAAACACATATCATCTTAAATAAAACCATCAACGTTATAATGATTGCTTCCCGCCCTCTGCAAACTTCAATTAGACACACTGTTAAGGGGTCTGGTCCTGCTCGCAGATCAGCCGCGCTGGTGCTCGCGTACATCACCGCAGGTGTCGTGACGCCATTTGTATTACCTTTGAAAAGCACCATCACAAACCATGATTGAAACTAAATTAGCTGTAAAACTAATTATTTTGTCTGCTAATTTATAGTCAGACTTGAACTTGCGTTTTCTGCAAATAATCTTACGTGATATCAATTACAAAAACAACAACAAGAAAAATAACTATCCATTCATGAAATATTGTTGTCATTGATACGCAGCATTGATTTCTTATTCAAACAAAATCTTTTCTCGAATAATAACGTGTTTATTCAACAACAAACCAAATTTCAAGATTACACTGTGTGTTTGCGTCTATCTATGATTTGTTTTCTATAATGTCAAATTTGTATTGAAATAATTATCTAAGTATTATTCAAAAACAGGTTACAATTTTTGTTTATAAAATTTGATCATTGTGGCTGAATTTGCTTGAGATAAAAAAAAAAAATAGCCATATTTTCAATTAGTTCTAAATGAGATTTATAAGCACAAACAAATACGTAACGTTATATCTTGTTTTTGTCCTTTTATTAATGACGTAAATACGTACTGATATTGAGATAAAACTGCTGTCAACAAACATTGCTGCTTTTTTTTTTTTTAATAGTTATTGTGTATCTTATTTTTTTTTTCATGTTATAAAAGTGTTCAAAATATTTAATTATGAAACTTGATCTGAGAGTTATACCTGATTTCAAAAAAGGGGTTGGAGCGGTAGTCAAGTTTATAGGTATCTTCCCGTAACTTCTTTGTAAATACTTTGCTTGATTTAAGCACCTTGCTAAGGTTTCATCGTGTATAAATCTCTGGTATCAATTTATTAACTATTATGTAGTTCTGGTTTCTTTTAGCATGTGGGCCATTTCATAGAGAATTCAGCGCTATCGAATACCAGAATTACTAAAGCGCGATGACAATGCTGTTCTTAAAGTCTTATAAAGGTAAATTAAATGCCGTCTTTAGATATCTTTGCTATTATTTTAAATAAATATATACAAAACTATGTGATCTTAAAACAATGACCAGGTTTTCTAGTTAAATCGGTACATGACGCCAGATTCTGTTGGAATTAGAAACAAACTAATATTCCAAAAAAAACTGTAAACTTTTTTTTGAATAAGCAACTGTCTGGATAGTGCAAAAGAAAAAAAAAAAAATCTTCCAGGATTCTAATAAATTTACGCCATATTTAGACTATATTGACAATAAACAAAACTTTAATCTATTTTAAGTTATATTTGATTTTAAATTATTTTTCGTACTTTTCGTTTGCTGTTGTTAATTAATCCTACACAGGATAAAATTGATTAAACACGTTTTGATAAAAAGTTTTTTTGCTGAACAGGGATTGAAAAAAATTAAGCCCTACGGGGGGCTCGAACCCCCAACCTTGTGATGACTTTTATTCTACATGAGAAGATTTTAAGAGTCACACGCTCTACCGATTGAGCTAGCAAGGCAATTTACATTTTACGATTAAAACTTGTTTTACTCGTACACCCAAGATAGTTAATGTTGCATATCTTGTTTTTTTTTGTTACGTCTGATTACGTTTTGGGACAACGTTAAAAGCATCCAAATTTTTATAAAAGCAGAATTATACTTTGGCAGATTCATAAATGGTATTTAAGCTATCAGGCCTCACTCGGTTTATTAAAAAAGTGTCTCTCCTTGATCAACCGAACACTCACTGGAACCATTCATGAGGACTGTGCCTCGCCATACCTTTAGCAAGTTATCTCAACTGCGAATGGGTTATGGTGCTCTTGGGAAGTATTTCCAAATGATGTGTATTACTGAGAGAGATGATAACTGCGAATGTGGACAGCTGGAAACAGTTGAATACGTTATTAAGGAATGACCCTCTGCATCCTGTGAAGCGTAACTTCTTGAGTAAAGTTTCCCCGGAACTTGATCTAAGAGTCCTGCTTGATACCAAGAAGGGTCGTGGAGCGGTAGTCGAGTTCTTGAACCGCAACTTCTTTGCTGATGGTTTGCTTGATTAGAACAAGTTGTTAAGGTTTTACTGTGTGTCAATCTCTGTTATGATTCCAGAAGGTGTTATGTATCTCAGGTTTCTTTTAGAACATGTATTATTTCATGGAGGATTCGGCGTCATCAAATGCCAGAATCACCCAAAGCGCGCTGGGAACGCTAATTTTAAATTCTCCTCAAGACAAATGTTTTTTGAATTCCATATACTTTTTGCATATATTTGTCATTATTATTTTAATTATGTAACTATGTGATGTAAGGACAATAAACAGATTTTCTATTTAAAAAAAAAAAAGCTCCTAGGCTCAGAGAAGTTTAAAATTGTCAGAATTAACAGTCAACTGCAAGCTTGAATGTCAGAAGAATGCAAAGAATGTTCTTACCAAATCCAAGAAAGTCATGGGTATTATAGGAACACTCAGTAGTGTATACAGAGGTATTCCTAGCCAGTAAATGAAGCAGCTCTATATTTCATATGTGCGATCAATACTTGCATATGCCAGTCCCGTTTCGTATCACAAATTGACATGTTAATGGAAAGATGAATTTCCAAGTTCAGAATACTACTTTACGCTGGATCTTACATGCATTTAAGTATATCCCTGTCAAGGCAATGCAGCGCGATGCCGATATCTAACCGGTGAATATCTATAACAAAAAAAAAAAAGAAATAAGTGTTGAGTTTGCTGCCAGAGCTATTCGAGCTGTTAGCCTGAGGAACCCAGTTAGGAAACTCGCTACTTGTAGGAAGTCATCCGAAGGCGAGCTTGATGAGTTATTTACTAGAGTCAAGTAAATGAATTGATGATGACAAGTATTGGAACAAGAGACTACCTTGAAAACATTCAAAGTATGATTGAGAGAGAGAGAAAAAAAAAGGTTTGTACAGCATTGCAGAAGCTGAAAAGAACTATGCGCTGTACATCACAGGCTGAATAACAGAAAGATTACGACAAGTTAAGTAAACTTTGACAATATTGTACTCAACGGGAATTGTATAAAAATAAGTATCTCTGATTCGCTGAAACCGTTCATAAATACAGTGTCTTGTTATACTCTATGCAAATTGTTTCAGTGGCAATCAGGTCATGGTGCCGTTGGAGAGTATTTTCAAATGAACCATATTACCAAGTAAAATCATTACTGTAAATATACGTGTATATGATCAGCTGGATACTGGTAAACAAAAGTTTCTCAAGTAGCCCTTGCCCCAATGGGTTTTGACTTTGAATATAGTACTTAGACTTTTTTTATTTTGCTAAGAAAAAAACATCACCATTGTTCACAGAAACATCCTTCCACACCCATTCCTTCTTCAAGCACTACCACGGTTTTCACCTCCAAGCGTCGCGGCTGGCTCTCCACAAAAAGTTTAACCGTCTACTTGCATTTCTTGTATTATTTCAAGAGACGGTTTTAATTCTTATTTTTCAGTGTGTTTGTTTTATCAAGCCGATTTTCAGATCACTGGTTTTATTTATTTATTTTTCATTTTTTTCTATTCATTATTTCTCACCTTGCACCAACCTTAACAACGCGTTCATCTCCTTCACTTTAATTTGCTTTTTTTTTTTTTTTTTTTTTTTTTTCTAAAAATAAAAAGGGAGAATTCGGCAATTGCATCATAGAAAAAAATTATCTTCAGAAAAGTCAATTTAAAATATATTTATTTTGTTTCGCCTGAAAACGATGAGTGATGTAGACCCAGCAACTGGCTTGATTAGATGTCATCGGTGTTGCCAGTATCGTCCCAAAAAAGCGTTTCAAAAACGCGTCTCAACTTCTGCAGGCAATGTCCATGACAACGAGAAACCACCTTTATTAATGAAGTCTTGCATAGTATGTAGAGACAAGGGTGCAGCTTCTATGAAAATAAAGCGACAAGAAGCTCGTCTCAGATTATCACCTCCAGTAATGTTATCTTCTACGCCGCAACAACAACCATCACAGCTAGTTGCGTCGACTCACATGAATGATCCTTCTTTTCCTTCTTATAACAAACGAATCACTCCAACTAAAACCAGTTTTGCCAGTTTTCTCCAGTATGTGCGATCTACAAATAATAATCCAAAAGGTGTTTATTTTCAAAAAGTGATAATTGACATTGATATACCTAAGTTCAATATGAAAACCAAAAATGATACAACAACGGGGACTGACAACTTTCCATTAGAACAGCAAGTCCCGGATGATAACTTTGATTATGGATATAGTTCATTAGATAATAACAGAGTTAATGAAGCATGGGTATCTCATCAAGGCAACGGTCAACAACCCGAAAGTATACTACCTACGTCTAATGACAGTCCAATAAAACCCTTCAGCAAAGGTACCGATCGTGAAGAGCATGGAGAACCAGGCCGTAGAATTGTAGTTGGTTTGGATACATCTTTTGAGACAGACTCAAATGGCCCTTCTTCTCTACCTAATTATCCAATATTGACGCAAAAGACTTTTGATGGCAGCGAGGTTGAACTTTATGCAAAATTTAATCGACGATTTGTGCCAATTCTTCGAGCCCCTAACGGCCAGCTGATCCTTAAACCTGATTTGAGCCGGTACATTCAAGAACCGCGTACACACCATTGGTCCCACAGCAGCACACTTCAGTCAAATTCAGACAAGGGACAATATTCAGAATCAATTGATTTGAGCGACGGGATTGATGATAGAGAAAACAGGGTGTCTGAAGATTTTGATGTTGGTAGTATAGCACCGGAAACTGCACATGAGTACTGGAAGCGTCACAGAAATCTATTTATGACTAAATTTGTTGGTCCGATTATGAATGCATCTGAGTATCGATTTTCTCAGAAGCGATGTACAGTGCGTGATAAAAACGTTTCAATTTATTTTCAATGCTTCCAGAGGGTGAATCCTTACTCTAGAGCCGGAAAGTCAGGTTCCAATCCATCAAAACCTGATACCAACAAACGGAAAAGGGTTAATCAATATAACACAGAGGAATGTGGTTCAGGCATCATGATATCTTTTAATTTACTGGAGCGACAAATGACTGTTACATTTGACCACCGGGGGCATGAAATAAATTACCCAGGCTATAAGCCAAAGGAAAGGGTTGCAGTTTCAGTAGAACCAGTGAGGCCCACGAAACGAGAAAAGCAAGCCCGTAAATCGGGTCGAACACGAAGGAAAAGTACCCAAACGCCAGTACTCTCTAGTGGAGCTTTTACTGATTTTTTTACATCAACTTTGTAATTAAATAATAATAATAATAATAATTAATAATAATAAATAATAATAATAATAATATAATAATAATAATAAAATAATAAATAAGAATAATAATTAATAATAATAATAATAATAATAAAACTATCATTCGTCGTCAAGTCTATAACATGAAAACAATACAAGTCAGCTGTTAAAAATAAATAAATAAGTATACATAAATAATAGATGATGCAAATATACGTATATGATGTCTAAATCCTCTCTTTGTTCCATCCCCTCCAAAGAAAAAAAAAAAAGATTTTTGAATTAAATTTTTTTTTTGTCATTGCTTGATAAAAAGATTTTCGCGAGGCGCAACAATATGTTCTATGACATTGCGGCATTGAGTAATGTCAATATAAGAAATGTTATGGGAAACATCGAGCAGTGCACGTACACCAGGAGCAGTCACTCGCACACAGCCGCGCACAGACAAGCGCTCAAGTACATGAAGATGATGGGCCACAGCTGCTAGCGACATGTCCGACACGGCGGAACCACAGTATTGCATTTCAAGAACTCGAAGCCGAGGGCACCCCAAAGCAAGCACTTCTACGGAAAAATCGGTTAATGCGCAGCAAAAGGACAAAACTAATGATTCTAGTCCCTTTGCAGCCGCAGAAATTGCCATAATAGTTTTGTCAGTCAGAAATGTGCAGTCAGCAAGACACAAATGGCGCAGCGCGGAAAACGGTCTAAAGTTCCAGAACGAAAATCCGTGGTCAGTAATAGTTGTGCAGCGAGTCAGATCGAGAGACTCAATGCGGTCGGCAGCAAACATGGCCATGTGATAAAGTGAGCGGTCAGTAATATGCTTGCAGTAGGATAACGATATCTTTCGTAGTTTAGCACAGCCGACAACGACAGGCTCTCTACTGGGATCTCCAGGGAAACCGTTGTATGAGCCAGATGGAACGACCCAACCAATAAGCCGCGTCAACGTCGAGTCGCTGACTTTGCGGCAATTAGACAGGTCAATCTCTTCCAGCTCGGCGCCAATTGATGGCACAGTCAGATCCATAATTGCCATGCTTGAAACCTCCCAAACAGACTTCATGCGGAATACGTGAATTTTGGCGAGACCAATGCCGTTGACAAGGTATGAAAACCCTTCATCAGTGAGATGAAAACAGTGGCTAATATCGACAACCTTTGGTCGCAAACCTGCAAAATTTGTAATGGGTACAATTGTGGTGTCGTTAATCGTGGTATTATAAGGCCGTAGATCAAGTTCACGGAGCAGCTGCTGGGACGTATGCAAAATCTGGTGCCAGTGTCGGCACACACGTTGTATTGCCATGAGTGTGCGCAAATCAAGATATTGAAATACTTTGATTTGAATAAAATCTGGAAACGGGCCGACATTAAAAAGTGATGAGCGACGCCAGCTATTTTGACGCACGCGTTTGGCGCGCGGATGGAGAAGGATTCCAGGAGATGGACGTTTATATATGGTTTGTTGGTGTTGATATCGAAGTTGTGTCATAGCCATTGCACTGTCACCGCTAGCAGTAGACGCATCCTCTTCTGGAATTGAATCAAACCCGCCAATCGAAGAACGATTGTTGCTGCGACTAGAGCCAGGACTACTGATTGCAACCCTTGGGGACGGCGGCTTCCAAAAATCAACACGGTGACCAAAGTTGCCATTATGATTGACCACACTGTTGTTGTTTTGATATATGTTATTATTGTGATTGTTTTGGTTGTTGTTGTAATTTGTACTGTTAATAGGATTGCTGTTGTTGGATCCGTTAAACCCATTTGTCGCACCATTAGACCCGCTAGGATCCGGCAGTGCATGTGGCGAGGCGGGAAGTGACGTATCAACTTCTACGGGACCCATCGGGTCAAACTCAAAAGATGACATGTCAACTGCAGGATCAACAGAAAGTGGTCCATTATCGCTCACCAGCGTAGCCACCACAGCCTCATGTGGCTCATTATCCTGATGCGGCGCCACAACCGCGGCAGCTGGTGGCCGTAACAGTGTCATTGACCCATCAAACAAACCGGTAGTATTCCACGACTTTGAAAACAATTCAACACCGTTATCATCTTTATCGGTGCGCATTTCATTGTCCGAATCAGAATTGTGGCCACCTATTTTGGAGGGCATTCGAAACGGGTCATGATCAAGTGGTTTACCCTGTTGCGACACATCATCGTCGCGTGTTGAGGAAGATGAAGAATGATCCGACGCAGAGGAAACACTGTTATGACGCTTATTGAGATATATCGATGACGCACCGTTGGTGAAAGCACCAGTGGAGAGCTGCTGGTTGTTACTAAGCCTTGCTTTGGCAGTCGCCTCAATATGTGAGTGTACTTCAGGAAAATCTTCGCAAAGTAAATCAAGCGTAGCCTCAGTGACCACGAGACATTCGCATTCGGTGATGGTGCGCACAGACGCGGAACGGCGCTCAGCAAGACGTAGGAACGTCATCTCACCAAAGTATGCACCACGTGTTAGCCGTGCTATGACAGCGCCAGATGCATAATCAATCACTTCAACCTGACCATCGATAATAAAGTAAATGTCCTTACCAACGGTGTTGTGCTCCATGATGATCTGGAATGGCCCGTACGAAACGGGCTCAACTGACAGGGCAAGTCGATGAATTATATAGTCGGGCAGTTGCTGAAAAAGTGGCATTTCAGCAAGCACTTCACGAATGCCTGTGTGTTCTAGGTACTTTCCAAGGTCACGATGCTGCTGTACCTGAGCTGGTGGAAAGTCCTTGATATGCTCGCTATTTTTGGCACCAGAGACATCGGGGTTGTCGTTAGTGGCACTGCTTCCTGTTCCTGAACCAGCTGCTATCACGTTGTTGTTACTATTATTTACTACGCTTTCGCGCCGCATTTTCTGTTGTTGCTGTTGTTGTTGCTGTTGATGCTGCCGGTTCTTTGCGAGTACTGCCAGGCGCTCTTGGGCCTCATTCCGAATTATATTCTCGACCTGGGGAAATCCTGGAAGCACTTCGTTGACAGCACCGGCCGTGAGTACGGCAATGACACAACGTTCACGAGCCTGCACAGAGGCAGTACGAGGACAGTCAAATAAAATGCCAATCTCACCAAAATACGCGCCGGGGCCTAACTCGGCGTGTAGAGCCTCGCCGTCGCGTGAAACAATAGCAACAGTGCCCTTAATAATCCAGTACATTGCGCGGGCCTCCTCGCCTTCGGTGATTATGAAGGTGCGCGCAGGGTAGACCTGCGGCACAAGACGGCTGGCGATGGCCTCGAGGAAGGGTTCAGGCGCGGTTGAAAAAAGTAGAAAGCCGCGCAGCCTGTCAATAATCTCTTTAGGAGCAACAACACTGCTGTTATTGCTGTTGCTGCTGGCACTACCGGGAATTAATGTGGCATTTGTTGGACCATTAGAAATACTGTCAGGTTGAGATTGCGGCGGAGGAGGTTCTAACGCGGAGTTTCTTCTATGCATATGATGTTTGTGTTGGCGAGGTTGATAAAAATGTGGGCGGAATGAAAGAAAATGGAGAAAAAGAGGAGTTTAGTTTGTACCTAGACCCTTTTGATTCGTGATATGAGCAGGACTGAGTATTTGGACTGAAAAAAAAAAAAAATTATTATATCAAATCAAAAAGTTGTGGTGTAAAAAAAAAAAAATAATGACAAAAAATTGGTATGAACGAAGATTGAGCTGACAGTTGTTAATTGCTATAAAAACTTGGTCTTTTCCAAAACATTGAATAGTTTTTGTTCGGCCGGCTTTTGAAAGTATGAAATTGTAGACGGAACCAAGAAGAAGAAGAGGGATTATACACACAGGAAAGAGAATAAGAAAAGAATAATTATTAGACACCAAAATTAATGATACGATAAGAAATATCTTAGGAGGATGAAAAAAAAAAAAAAACTTATTAATATTTTGATATTATTATTGTTAATTCTTCACATTTATGGTTTGGTTTTTCATTAATATTCTGGCTGGTTTTTTTTTTTTTTTTGTTGAAAAAAAAGGGTTCTTTGTTTAAATGAAAAAAGCATTCTTGATTTTCATTAAAAAAAAAAATAATAATACATAAATTACTGTGAAAAATAATGAAAAAAAAAACAAAAAAACTTGAATGTAATTTTTTTTTGGCCGAGTATGGGGTTCTGCATCAAGCTCGTGATAGCTTATGCTCACAGAGGAGAGGGAGTTGACGACTAACCAGTACAAGTTTTTTTTTTTTTTTTCTTTTTAAGCCCAAACAAAAGTCAATGCTGATGTTGTATATCGCCTTCATGGATCAACATTGTCTACTTTTAAGCATCTTGCTATTCTGTTTGATATATAAAAAAAACATTTGGTGTCTGCCTTTTCTTTTTCTTTTTTTTCTCTCTTTTGTTTGATGACCTTATAGCTTATGTGTACGTTTGTAGCTATTTTGTTTACGTGACTGCCATATTGCTTTTCAAAAACAGTGAAAAGATCTGACATGGGACTTGACTGATACTCGAGTTTATGTTTTATTTATACGTACAAACCTAACAAATAGCCCAATGCGTGTTACCAATCTGACAGTTCTTTTGGAAAAAGGCTGGAGACGCATGTGAGTGAAAAATTTAAAAGTTGGAAATTTTATTTTTATAAACCCTCTATTTATGTACATCAAACGTAGTCTGTACAAAAAAAAAAAAAAAGGAAAGTAGAAACTAAACATTTTCTATATACGTATATCCTTCCAGTTTTGCAGAGTTAGTGGTCTATGTCGTGTCTAACTTGTTCGGTATTCTTGTCTACATCACTCTTTTTGTTGTTACTGCTGAATTAACAAAAAAAAAAAAAACTATTTAATAACTTCATTTAACTGACTCTTAGTTTGATTAAATTTACATCTCAACACACAAACCAGTCATGTCAATGTTTTTTGAATGAAAATGACAAATGTCGAGATTTTTTCTTTGTCGTGCTGGTATTGGGTGACGAGACTGCATGTTTGACAGTGTGCCCAGAATCAACATGGTCACCTTCATCCTTTTGCTCTTTCTTTTTCCAAAAATGAATGCCAGTTCCATGGCTTCCATTTGTGCTGTTTCCCGCATTTCCATCACTGTTACTCGAGGCACCAGTCTTGCGATGGGAAGAGATAGTCTTAAATCTTGACAGACCGCTGCCACCATAGATAGTACTAGTATTATGATTGGAGGTTGGGGAATGCTTGTGTGAGTTCTTGGTCGGTACTTCTGCTGCTTGCTCTTGTGTATCCGCAATGGGTGGCAAGTGGCTCGATAATGAAGGAGGATCTTCAAAAGGATCTACAAGACTACCGTCGTTGGTTCTTGTACGCTTTGGCACCGCTAATGAACCGCTTGCCTTTGGTGATACTGAACCAGCTAGTTGGTTGAGAATCTGCGAACTGTGCGAAGATGGAATAGGTATTGTATCTGAGCGCTCAGAGTACGAGCTATGTGCGTCAATATGTGTCGATGAAGGAACGGCTGAAATCGGTGCCTGAGACGCTATTGTAGAATTGATGTTGTTACCAGTAGAATTAGAAGATAAAAGTCCAATAGTACTAGGATTGATACTCGACATGGCTGTAGCGGCCGGTGTGTTGAACGTTGTAGTGCCATTAGCTCCCGTTGGGGTAGAATTTGTGTATAAATTCTCACGTTCAAGCTGTTCCTGGGTTGTCTCTTGGTAAAACAGCACGTATGCAGTCGCTAGTCCCTTGTTGTCGCCAAAAAAGTTAAACACATAAGTGGGGTCAACGCCCTCGACCATCTCATCATCAAATAACAGCCAACCCGCGGTTTCAGTTTTGACAACCGACACATAATGTCCGTGGTAAGGACCACCACCAATATGGACAACAACCGCATACAATTCGTAAAGCTTATCCTTATCCTGTGCGTCATGTGTAGTATTATCTAATCGAAGATTCCTGGGGTAAACCACCCGGTGAAAAAGCTTGACGTTTCTTTGCAGATCTTCCGTGTACTTGAATCGTTTGAGATGAAGTGCAAGAATTTTGGGCAACTTTTTGACTTTCATTCTCTTTTCCGCCTCATGAAGACCACCACAATTGTCACAATTAAACTTGTTGCGCTCGCACAGCATTTCAGATGCAGAAAACTGACGCAAACACGCTGTCACAGATGAATTTCGTTCAATATCCAGAGAAAGATCAAGAAACTGTTCGTCCCTACGTGAAACTGTTTCGCACGTGAGGCACTTAGTTTCAGATGTTAATAGACCTTCAAACAAATCATGTACCCATCGCGCACCCGTGGGTGGAGTCGATGCAAAAGTTTTGGGCATTGCGTTGACAGTGACACCAATTTTAGAAGATCCTATAAGACGGTTTTGACGATCAATGTTTTCAATAACTTCATTAAGAAGAAAATTAAGAAATTCATGCGCATCTTGATGCATCGACGACCGGAAAAGCTCATTATCGCGCTTTAGAACCTCGATTAGCTTTGCTGGCGACACCACACCGATTCGAGACTGATTTTCAGCCATACACTCAAAAATATCCTTAAGCGTGGTGAAAAGTGACTCCTTCATATTATAAGTACCAGCATAAGAGAGGTCGAGATTAATAATGGGACCCTTTACTAGAGCACTGCGCTTTCGTGTTTCCTGAGTCGCGAACGGATCCTCGGTAAAGCCTACAACAGGAATATTCTGGCCGGGATAACGCACACCCAAGACGATGCCAGCAAGGCCCGGATATAGTAATTTGGAAGTAAGATATGATGCTTGGTTGTTAGAGTCAAAGATATTGTTCATAGCTTCGGCAAGTTTTTGTTGTCCATCGTTATCCTGAGTATCGTTAACCTGCTCGTGCAGCTTTTCTGAGCTCGGATTAGAGTTAGTGTCGGAGTTGTTGTTATTATTAGGGCCGGAGCTGTTTACAGTATTGATAGCAGCCTGTGAAGAGTTTTTACTTGATTTGCCAAATAGAGACATGCGTCTCCCCAGCGATTTAGACTCAGATGCAGTTTTTTTGGAGTCGTTCTGGTTGCTAGATAAACCGTTGTTGTTTTGGTTGTTTCCATTTATAATAGAGGAGTGATCATAACCATTTGATTTTACCTGATGGGCGATATGTAGCGCAGCCTGAGTTTGAGCATGAACTGCTTCGGCGTTACCATTTGAGGTTGAAATTGTAGCGGAAGCAGGGTCAACAGTAAATGGATGGGGGTGGATTCCTGGAACAGTGGTCCGTCGAGGATGATCGTTTGTATCTGGTGACGAAGGAAAATTAAGAACATGTTCTCTAAAAGGTTTAGAGTAATAGAGGCATTGAATTACGGAGTTACAGTAGCAGGTGTTACCAAAGTTTTCCATGCCAAAGATTTTACCTGCACTATTCGCGATGGTACTGTGGGAGACCTGAAAAAAAAAAAAAAGTTAGAAGGGAATTAAAACAACAACAAAAAATAAAATGAAAAAAAAATAGATACTTGCATCACAGGTGCCATTATTGTTAGCTGCTGACGAAGCCGTAGATGGCAGTACAGAGGGTGCCATTTCTGAGTGTTGAGAAGGAGAAGATAGACTTGAACAATCACAAACAGTCCAGTAGAGCAAAAGCAGTAGGAATGACGCGGTATGAGAAAAAACCAGAGCAAAAGGAACCAAAAAGAAAACAAAGTACGATAATCAAAAGAAGAGAGTGAAGGAAATTAGGGAAAAATGAAAGAATAAAAAGAAAGAGAGAAAAAAAAAAAAAAAAGAGGCAGAAGAGAAGAAAAGAAAAGGAGAGTACAAAAAAGCAGACAGCGCGATGAAGGATAAAATGTGAAATAGTGTTTTAATTTAGCAAAAGTTAGTATATTTTATTAAAAACTGGATATGAAAATAGTATAAAATAGTAAAAGTTATAGTTATTTAACACCAATTGAGCCACCCAAATGTGTCACTTTTTCAGAAAATAAAAGAACAAACATTGTAATCAATAACTTTTATATTCGTATGTATAATATTATAATCATTTTATTGTCATTATAGCTAATAAATCTACCATATAGATGAACAGAAAATCTGGTATATCTGATATTATTTTTTAATGAAAATATTGATAACTATTTAATGGTTTAGAAAACATGTTATCAATTTAGTAAAAAAAAAAAAAATAAAATAAAGCTTCAAAAACTCATACATTTCTAGTTAAACAAGACAGATTTGATAAGGCTTGATCAAGTTTCAATGAGGGCGTATGCTATTGTAAGATTCATCAAAATAGAAATGAAAAAAAAAAACTTGATATAAGTTAGTTATATCATAACGTATATAGATTAAATATATCTCACTGACCATAAATTTATCAGTTAATATTTTTCACATACTATACACCACTTGAGTGCAATCTATTTTAACAATTTTCAAAATGATTTAATTTTATTTGTTTTTATAATTCTCACTACTATCTTTGCTCTCATCAGATGAGACATCTTTAACTTTAAACACAGAATTGTCAGCAGTAGTGCTTGCCCCTGCAGGAGCCTCAGTGCCTGTATCAATTTCAATTGCATCCTCATTGTCGCTTATTTCAAAGTCATCCACATAGCCATTGCTGTTATCTTCTGGCGCAGCAGAGCTACTATTGGCAATAATGGCCTGACGCTCCAAATCATCTTCATCATTTGGTAGTGCAATACGACCCGGTCTGTCCATCATTGTCTGTAGCTTAAAAGTGGCCTTGCCGACAATAGGTGCAAGAGCCCGGCGGAATGAGTAGGCTAAGATGCTTCCGCAAAGAATAATGAGAAAGATAGTCTTCAGACAATGTTAGGTGGTTAGTATGATTCAGTAACATGTTGCTTGAAAGCAATTGCAAAAATAAATAATAATAAAGGACTTACGAAAAAAACGTTACCTGTTGTGCTTGCCATGGTTGGAATAGTTGTAAGATTTGATGATGGTTTTTGTTTCTAGTTGCCAATGTCTGGTGGTTTTGGGTGAGGCGGTTAATGATGCGGAGAAGATACGAATACGTGAAACCGAAAAGGGTAGTTATTTTTAAAAGGCACTTAAACGATAAAATTTGTAAAATCTATACCAAGTCTTATATCACTTGACTTCTTTATTAGGTTATGTCATTAGTCTTAACTTTTAAATTCACCAAAATTGGTTAGATTTTACAACTGTGTATGTTGTCACAAATAAATAAATGAAAATTTAAATCAAGTTTTTTTTGTTCAAAATGAATCCATTGATGCAATTTAACTCAAAATCAATTTATTCTTAAAATAATGAGCCCAAATACGTTTTAAAAAAGACTACGTTTGCACGGTTATTCTAAAAATACGAGCAAACTCAGTGGTTTTCAAAGAAGTTTTATATATTTTTTATTACTGTTGTTGTGATCGATAGAAACAATATTATACCTAAATAAAACTTAAGGTTTTGGTAGTCAAGTCAATAACTTATTGACGTCATAAACATTTAATTATATAGTAAGGTATTCAAAACATCATAAAAACAACTGAAACACTTTTTTACATGCTATGAATGAGCTTCAAACTTCCACTTGAACTTTACGATATTAGTATCTGAGTTGGCAGTTTATTTTCGCAATAATGTGTGGTCTTCTTTATATAACTCATATCTAGCTAGAAGAACAATAAACTGATTATAATAATAATAATGTATATTATTATATTTATTATTATTATTATTATTATTATATTATATTATTATTATATTATTATATATTATTATTATTATATTATATTATTATATTATTGATTATTATTATTATTATTATTATTATTATTATATATATTATTATATATTTATTTTATTATTATATTATTATTATATTATTATTATTATTATTATTATTATTATATTATTATTATATTATAATTATTATAATTATTATTATTATTATTATTATTATTTGACATGTTAATTAAATGACTAAGCGGTTACTAACTAATTACTAAGTTTGACAACATCGTCTCTTTTTTGTTCTTTTTCACCTTTTTTGGGCCCCTTTTAACATCTGTCGTTTTTTTTTTTTTTTTTTTTTTTTTTACTTTTGTTCCCTTTCTTTCCCTTCTCCTTTCTTTGAATTCTTTTTTTTTTTATCCTCCTCTTCTTCTTCTCCTTTATTTCTTCGTCGTTTTTCTTACTCTTCATAGGTGGTCTCTTCTCTTTCATGGATCTTTTCGTTATTGTTTGGTTCCTTGTTGACATTAAAAAAACTCTATTTTCTAAAAATATAATTCTGTAGTAGTCTCCCGTACCACGACTACCTTATAATACATAAATAGATCATCTTCTCAAAACAGCTCTTTTTTTTATTATTATTTTTTTTTTTTCATCAAAACATCAACTCCGGTATTTTAAAACAGAACCAACATTAGACAGCTACTATGACTACAAACTACCCTCCAATTCCTCCGCCAGCCATTGTTACTGGCGAACAGATCAACGATCACCTTTACTCACACTCTCAAACTCTTTCACAGGCCTCCTCGGATTTTCACATACCTTCACAGTTAGACCTCAACGGCTCTTACGACATTCTTCAGCCACCTCCAGCGACTCTTGCTAGGTCTATTTCACGTCCATCTTCTGTTAGTTCACATCATAGTAACTCTAGCAGACCCCCTTCTGCTCAGTCTTCTCCTCAGTTAGCTCCTCTGGGCGGCGGATCTATCCCTCGGTCCGCATCAACCCCCGCGGTTAAAAACATGGGATCACCCTATGGTCACCAGCAACGCAACTCAAGCTCAAACACCCTTTTGATGTATCCACAGACTCAGTACCGTAACTCGCGTCTCTCGCGGCCACTATCAGCGCGCTCTTCATTTTCTTCACTTGATTTTAACGCCCCGGGTGTTACTGGCAGAGATGCTCGGCCACACTCGCCTGCTGTATCTGAGATGCTCGGGTCTTCTGCTTTTGACCTAAATCAGTCATTTTTAGCTACAAACTTGGGCGAAAACTCGGCTTCACTCTTGCCTAGAATTAAGACTATTGAGCTTTATAGAAAAAATGCCAAAAAATCAAATGACCCAGTTATACAGTTTCAATTTGCCCAGTTTATGCTGCAAACTGCCTTACTCTCTGGTAACAAGTCTGACAAACAAGCACTTGTGGACGAAGAAACGCAGCAGGCTCTCGAGGCTAGTCGCGGTCATGGCCCTAATCAATCTGTGACATCGTTTACTGCTCCCACTATTTCGCCAAATGCAGCCCTTACGGCTGCACAAGAACAAAAGATCAAACGTGACCTATTAAAAGAGGCTGTCAATCACTTGCAGAAACTTTCCAACAACGGTTATCCTGACGCTCAGTATCTTCTTGGTGATGCCTACTCTTCTGGTGCGTTGGGTAAGCCTGACCTTAAAGAGTCCTTTTTACTATTCCAACTTGCAGCAAAGCACGGTCACGCCGAGGCTGGATACCGTGCAGCTCTGTGTTTAGAAGAGGGTTGGGGTGTTGGAAAGGATGCCCGCCGGGCGGTACAATTCTTGCGTCAATCGGCGTCACGAAGCCATCCCGGTGCTATGCTTCGTCTGGGTATTGCTTGTTTCTACGGAAAGCTAGGTCTACATATGGGTTCCAGCGCGGCCAAGGGCAAGACACAACTTGAGGGCATTAAATGGCTGACTCGTGCCTCTGAGACTGCGAACGAGACGTTCCCACAGGGTCCGTATGAGCTTGCCAAGATTTACGAGGTTGGCTACAAAGACATTGTATTCAAGGACTTGCAATACACGGTGCAGCTGTACGTGAAGAGTGCAGATCTTAATTACGGTCCCGCGGCGAGCAAGCTAGGCCACGCGTACGAGTACGGTGAGTTGGGATGTCCACAGGACGCATCACTGAGTATTCACTATTACACAATTGCGGCGCTGGGCGGTGACCCTACGGCCATGCTGGCCATGTGTGCGTGGTACATGGTTGGAGCAGAACCAATGTTACCGCGTAACGAAGAAGAAGCGTATGAGTGGGCGGTGCGAGCAGCTGATCGCGGACTTGCCAAGGCGCAATATGCTACAGGTTACTTTTTGGAAAATGGTATTGGCTGTGAACGTGACATATTGCGGTCAACTGCGTACTACCGCAAGGCGGCCCAGGGTGGTGATGACCGTGCGGTTGAGCGCTTGAAGGTGAACCGGCAGATGGCAGCGCAGCAGCAAACAAAGCATCGCAAGCGCAAGGAAAACGGTGAGGTTGTGGAAAATGGTGGTAAGCAAAAGGAATGTATCATTATGTAAAAGTCTGTAAAAACAGCAGGCTGTAATAATGGGCTACAAAATTATTATTATTATTATTATTATATTATTATATTATTTATATTATTATTATTATTATTATTATATTATTATTATTATTATTTTATTATTATTATTTTATTATTATACTAATTATTATTATTATTATTATAATCATAAAACTTTGTGAGTGAATTAATAAGTGCTAGTAGTTTTCATTATAGACCTGATATTAAACAAAAAAAAAAAAGCCACTTCTTTTGTTTTTTTTTTTCAAATAAATAAAATTAAAAAAAAAAAAAAAAAAAAAAAAAAAAATTAAAAAAATAAATAAATAAAAAAAAAAAAAAACTTATTATTATTAAATCATCAGTAGTGATACCATACATATAAAAATAAAACCCCCAAAAAAATCAAAAAAAAAAAGAAAAAACTCAGACGAATAAAACTTGTTTAAATAAAAAAAAAAAAAAATAATAATAAAGAAAACGTCAATAGTTTGGTTGAATTAAAAATTAAATAAATAAAAAACCAATAAAAGAAAAAAAAAAAAATACCGGAGCGATTTTTTGTTTTTAAGTGCGTTGGTAACAGGATCAAGCTCAACAGTGTGTAAAAAATAAATGTGATTACAAGTTGACTCAAAAAAAAAACAAAAAATGTTGTTTTTTTCGAGTTAACATGAAAAATACTGTCAAGTCCAAAAATTCGTTTAAATCATGGAAAATAAAAATTGGTTTTTTTTTTTTTAAAAAAAAAAACCCTCATATAGTCTCTGTTTTTGATTAGCTTGTCTCGGGTTCTGATTTTGTTCGAACGCATGCTAGATTTTTTTTTTTTTTTTAGAGTAAGTGTGAGATTCCAAAGTTGGTCTCAACTTTAAGCTCACCAGGCTCACGCCAATGTTCATTCTCAAAAGTGTAAAACGCGACATCCACAGGTGCGCCAGTGTCAGGCAACCGTGCGTGTTCAAGTATACTCTCAAGCGCCATCTGCTGGGCCGCGACTCCTGGCTGGGCTACACCATTGTCAGCGCCTGCGTTTGGCCAGCCTGCTTCCAGAACCATTATGCGCTTGGTGTTGGGCTTGAGCCCGCTGGTGCTTGCTGACGACAGTCGCTTGCCGTCAACAACATTTGCCGTGCTGAACTGGCCGTTGCGGCCCGCACCAATGAAGCTGTCTGAGCAGAGGTAGTCGACAAACTTGATGTCGCGTTGAACGAGCTTGCCAGCCTCGAAGGCGCGCACAGCCGAGTTGAAGTATGGATGCACAGTAATTCCAATGACATCTACGGCAGCGCAGAGGTCGTCGTCCACGCTGTGCTTGGAACCAGCTGCCCTTGATTGATGATAATTTTCAACAGAGGCAGCGTTAAACTTGTTGTGCGAAACATACGATTGTACGGGCTCAGCGGTAGTAATTGGGATCTCAGGATGGCCGTAGATGGCGCGTACATGACGCAGCATGGCGACGAGCTCTGCAGCCGTGTAAGATTCATCAAAGAGCCCTCCTGAGCCAACGCTCAGCAGCTCGATTGTATGCCACTGATTCCATGTACGCAGATCGGCAAGCTGGGCTTCAAGACTTTTAAACCAGCGCGAGGCGCCGGCAAAGTTGCTTGTCCCATCCTCATTGTTGTCAAGATAAGGGAAAAGTCCCACGGTGAGCTTAAGCTTTGAATTGGTTCGGGTGAAATCAATGTTGAGAGCCCGGAAAGTCTGGCGCGCAGCGTTGGTAGTAGGGATAACTGCTTCGAGAACGTTACAGTCTGTGGAGTAGAGGCGAACAGCTGGAACATGAGCAGCATATATGCGGTTAAGGTCAGTTATGATATCGGCAAGTGGCTTGCAGGTACCGGCGTTTGTCAGCGGTGTATATGTTATGGCGTGTGGACGTGAGCGTAACCCCGAGTTCTTACTGACGGTAGACGCCGGAGATGTGACGGGACTTTCTAGAATGTTGTGCAACAAAAAGGATTTAAAAAAGAAAAACATGGAATATAACACGATAAGAGTAGCTAAGATGAGCGGCAGTAGGCTGCTCTGGTGTTTTGATTTGGTAAACATGGTGCTGGTTCTAGTTATTAATCACTGGAGCGTGCTCAACAGGGTATAACGTGGGCCAGTGTTAAAAAAATAAATAAATATATAGAGGGTCTCTTGCTGGGAGATAGCCAGGTTTATATATAAAGAAATGAAAAAGGGTAGATGTTATATATTAGGAAAAGTGTGCACGCAAGGACTACATTAATGGACATGCACCAAATAAAAAAAAAAATAAAAAAGCAAATCAGTGATAAAAACAATAAAGAAGCAGTAAGAATAATGAAATACAGAAAGGACCTTGAAAGATATTATTAGGGAAAAAAAAAAAAAAAAGTAACAGTTTAAAACTTGACTGAAAACAACTAAATTTAGGGGATGGAACTATGCGCCAAATCTATTGAAGAAACCGCGCACAAAGGCTTGAAGACAGAATTAAAAAAAAAAAAAAATAACAAGAGATTTTTGATTGTTAATATGATAAGATCAATAGATGATTTATAAACTTATGTTTACAGAATATTATTATTATTTTTTTTTCTTTGGAATATATATCAACTATGAAGCCTTTCAACATGAGTGTATTTGCATGTTTGTTAAACCATCGTGTCCTGGCCATGTCGAAAATAAAAATAAAAGCTTTGAACTTGAATGTGTCAACTTTTTTTTAATCTTTTGGGAGGCATGTCAGTTGCCCAAACGGGTAGCGTTTTAGCCTATTTTGGATAGTTTGCGATTTTTTCAAATTTCAAATCCCTTTTTTCAAAAAAAAAAAAAAAAAAAAAAAAAAGCTTAGCAGTCTAACGCAAATGACAATCAACGCTTTTCCCAAAATGAATAGAATTTGACCTTTTTAAGTAAAAGCAGTTTATTTTCTTTTTGCCTATTTTGGAACTTTAATGACGTGGAAAAAAAAAAAAACTTCTTTTTGTTTATTCATCTGGTACAGCTCATACCAAAATAATGAGACTATAGGAAATGTAATTATGTGTTTACAAACGAAAATAAATTTTCAGTATGGTTTAGAATTGAAATATATACATAGTTATCATTTGAAAGAACTATTTTATATCAATAGTTAATCATACTATAAGTAAGCTTTGCAAATACCAGTTGGTCTGAAAAGGAGTAGTGCCTATGAACAGAATAGTGACATTAAGCATAGACACTTATTGTTTGCCACAGTAATAAAAAATAAAAATGAAAAAAAAAATATCATCATTATTATTACTAGTAAAAACCAGATATCAAACAAATTATGGCTGATCCCCTGATCAGTAGGCCAATATGTATATATATTATAGCATTCTTTATATTGGCAGTTGTGACATTAACTTATATGTTCTACTCACTGCACCTCATCTTGCAGCCAGCAGGCTCTACTGCCTGAGCTTTTTGTCAATCAGTTTGGGTTAGTTTAAATCAGTTTATTGTTTTTCATTATTTACTTTTGTTTATTGAAAATATATAAGATTCTGTGTTTTTGATCAAGTAAAATACAGACTTCTAAACAGTAATTGCCGATGCTACGATATCTTTGGTTTAGTAAATGTTTAACACAATTAATCAATGGAAAAGGCTCTTTAAAAAAGAAAACTCTACATTTTAACGATCATCTGTATGTTGATCGTTCATCAACTTGATTTTGAAACGTTGGTCATCCAAAAGACTTTTTGTTTGTTTGTTTGCTTATAAGCGACCGTTGAATGTTTCATAGTTAATTCCAGTGCACTCATTTTAGATCTTGTACGGATATATCCATATCCATTCACTAATAATCTAAAGTTGGTAGTTGATGGATTGTAGAAAAATACATTTAAAGAGACTACAGCTTTCATAAAAGAGTTTTTTTTTTTTTGTCGTTTTTGTTGATCACGATAATGACTAGATTTTCCCCCTTCTTTTTTTTTTTATTTTTTTGGCATTTCTTCACGTGTGATTTAGTAGTTTACATATAGTAGAGATCTCAGTGTACTTTTTGTTTTGTTAACTTGAAACTTCTTTGTACTTTAAACAATTGACGTAATTTTTTCGGAAATGTACTTTGTAACTTGGTGATTTCAAAAAAATCAATAAATAAATAAAATTGATTGATTCTCAAAGGTCAATTGTTTTTATTTACATGCTTTTTTTGCTGGATGTAATTTACGATGGTGAAAAAATTGTCATTCAAGGATTTTAACATGAGATTTGCGTTTGAAGTTTCATCTGTATGATTTCTTAGATTCAATTTTAAATGGACACGAGCCTTGCTTAGAATAGACATAATAAGATAAACAGTTTTCTTTTTTTCTTTTTTTCAATTAATCTTGGTACTTTAGAAAAGATTAGAATCAGTTTGTTTTAACAGAGAGAAAAAAAAAAAAAAAAAAAAAAAAAAAAAAAACCTACTACTGGCATGCTTTATTAACTAAAATTATGTTGATCATCTAAACCAATGTTGAGACCTAAAAATAAATACTGTCAAGACTAACCCGAGAAAACTTATCTGACTTGACATTGGCTAATAAAACAACCTTTCTTTCAATGTCATGAGTTGAGTGTAATTAGTACTTGAACTTGAATCAAAGACAATAAATATAATCACCCATGATACTATTATTCATTGAAAATCAAAATGTTTTTTTTTTTTTTCAGAATCTTCATAATCCAATAATGTTACAACCTATTTTACAATTCTGATACTCCATGTTTATTTTTGATGCTGAATCTTTATTTGAAAACGCTTTAGGAGCCTTTCATTTTTTTAAAAACCTGTTATGACGGATACTACCATAGCCTTTCAGCAAAGGCAACACTCTGATTCACTCAAGGCCACAACAACAAAAAAAAAAAAGTCAAGGAATGGTTGAAAAATTCAAAAGTCTCTGACTCAACTGTTTGGCCCCGTGTCAATTCTCAATATGAGCTCAATTAAAAATATCTGGGATTACGTGAAATATGTGTTGATGCAGCTTTTAGGAGATCTACTCAATTGATAAAGTAATGTATAAGTAAAAAAAAAAAAAAGATTTTCATATGGCAAAAGATAAATCATGACTTTGTTGAACAATATTTCCAAAGTATGCCAGTAAGAATAAACGTTGTGTTGTTGAAAAAAAAAATCACTGGGCGTTCATACAAGACTATAACAGTTATTTGACATTTTATAGATGTGGCTACAATTTAAATACACAAGTTGATATATTGTTTATCATTGTGATGCTGAAAACTTTTGAGTTCTGTCCATGGTTTTTGAGAAGGTTTAACCCCAGTGTACACATACCGCACTAAAATGCCCTTACCCTTAGTATGTAATATGTTTTGTGCTTGTCAGGGTGTTCAATTGCTAGGTTTCTATCCTTATCTCTCTGATACCTTATTGTCGTCCTTTTTTCTCGCCTCTCACTGGTACCACAGATTTTTTTTTTTCATCTATGGTGTACTCATTATTCATACTCGCCATAAGTATACTACTGAGGATACATGATGCTTCTGCTTCTGCTGACTTTTCTCACGAGAAACTGCACTCTCTAACGTATGTCTCCCTGCTATTGCACTAGTATGCCCCTCTACTCACGCATCTGGGTGTTCCGAAGCGAGGAAGCTCGAGAAATGTTCTACCATGGCTGGAACGCGTATTATGATCACGCGTTCCCGGCAGACGAGCTGCGGCCGCTGACATGTGACGGGTTGACCCGCGATTTTGACGATCCAACCAACCTTGGCCGCAACGATGTGCTCGGAAACTACTCATTGACTTTGATTGACAGTTTGGACATGTTTGCGATTCTAGGCGATCAACCCGCATTTGAACGTTATGTTGACGTTGTGCGGAACACTGTCTTTTTTAATGTTTCATCTACTGTACAGGTGTTTGAGACCACGATCCGTGGTATTGGCGGTCTGCTTTCTGCGCATTTGTACGCGGCAGTACCAAAGCTTGGCTGCTCAATTCCCGGTTACGACGGTCATTTGCTTGCGCTCGCATACGATCTTGGAAAACGCCTTCTCCCTGCATTTGACACACCCACCGGTATCCCTGCACCACGCGTGAATCTGGAAACGGGGCTTGTGCTTGACGATCAGATTCAGCAGATTACGGAAACATGTGCATCTGGCGCGGGATCATTACTGCTGGAGTTTGGTATGCTCTCACGACTTACTGGAGACAAGCGTTTTGAAACTGTGGCACGGAAAGCTTTTTTTGCGTTGTATATGCGCCGGTCTGATCTTGATCTTGTGGCCATGTCGGTAGACTCGCAATCAGGCTTATGGCAGGCGCCTCTGACTGGAAATGGTGCAAGTATCGACTCATTCTACGAGTACGCGCTCAAGTATGCAATTTTATTCAACGATAACGATTTTATGGCTGTGTTTAACAACTTATATCACGCTCTCAAGGCGCATAGCTTTAATGGGTGGGCATTCAGGAATATTCACTACGACCGTGCCCATCTTTTGACGAGTTGGATTGATTCTCTAGCATCTTTTTTCACGTCGCTGATGGTGCTTGCTGGCGATATTGAGAATGCGATTCAGAATCATATCATGTATCTGAAAATTTGGCTTAGTTACGCGGGGCTGCCTGAGCGATGGAACTTTTTGTTGCGGAATCATAAGTATTCCGCGGACAATGCGGATAGCGTGGTACTAGAGTGGTATCCGCTGCGACCAGAGTTTATAGAATCAAACTGGTATCTGTATCAAGCGACCAAGGACCCGTTATTTTTAGAGATTGGTGCTTTGACTATGGAAGACATTCAAACGTACAACCGGGTTCCGTGCGGCTTTGCTGGCATACAGGACGTTCGCACTGGAGAACTTTCCAACCGCATGGAAAGCTTTTTTTTATCGGAAACAGTAAAGTATCTGTATCTTTTGTTTAATAAAGATCACATGTTAAATCGCGATTTTTCAAATTACGTCTTTTCAACTGAGGCTCACCCGCTATGGTATGACAATGAAATTGTGGAGTACGCGGGAAGCGACCATTTTGAACCACTTGAGGAAGTCAGTGGGTTTGATGGTCACAATAAAGACGAGTATGAAGAGGATGTATCAAATGACTTTACTGAACAGACTAAGTTTGAAGCAATTGTCCAGTTTACAAATCCTGTTACATTGATTTCACAAACTTTGGTTAAGCTAATAGACAAAATTATTCAGTCATTTGAGGATTTTATCTTGCCAGTACAAATGGTCGAGTACATGGATGATTCTAGCAGCCACACAGAAAGCAAGCGGAAATTAGTATTGCAGGAAACAAGTATATTGTCTGTCCCTAGTGACTCAGTACATGCACCCAGGTATTATTATGACGAACAGTGTGAAGTGGTTAACATGCGTTGGCTAGGCGACCGATTGCCATATTCACAGTTTTACAGTGCGGTTGCATCATGGGAGTATTTTTATCAATTGGATGCGATTTACAGTTTTCAAAAACCAGTTCATCTCGAACATCAAGCACGGGGACTGGAAACGCGGCCGTTTTACAATCGATATGTGAATCCGGAAAGCACATGTAAAACTTTGATGCGCAGTAGTACGGGCATGCGTATTCTTGACGACACAACGCTTGATATAATGATTTCTATCCCGAAAGGCGGGCGCCGTGGCAAAGTATTATGGCGACACTACTCAGGTGAGGTCGAGACATCGAGCCTAAATGGTATGAGGATCAAACTGCATAAACACCAAAATCGGACTTTGGAAGAACCATTTCACGACCAAAGCCATAATGATAAAAACAACGACAGAAACAGCGGTATGGAAACATATGTTGGAGAAACTTACCGTGTAACAATGGTAAACGGAATCCGGGTACCGGATACTTTATGGGTACACGAACTTACTTCGAGTTACAGTCGTGATCTTAACATGGAAGTGGTTCAGGACCTAGTCTACGTTGATGGTATAGTCGTTGAAAACCTACGTATAACAGGCCGTCGCGACAAACGCAAAAGTTGATAGATTTTTATGTCTTTTTTTTTTTTTCAGGTTATTTAGATTAGTTGTAAAGTAATGAATCATACGTATAATGATTTTTTTTTTTTTTTTTTTTTTTGTTATATATACTATATGATCAAGGGGCCAGTTCCTGACCAGGGACCGTCTGAATAGGCTTTTTCGCGGTAGTGTCAATACTGCCATCACCAGGCTCAGCCAGTAACGCTTCCTTTGGTAGAGCCTTATGGTCAACCGCCTCAATAGACGCAATCGACAGATCAAAAGGACCATACTGCTTATCAATAAGACCAATTCCAATTGTCTTGACATGCTCTAGATCAATCTTACGCTGTTCTTGAATCACACCCCAATTAGTAAGAATAAAATCCTTCAGCGGCACGTAAACCTTTTCCCACTGTCCGGGGGTTTTAAGGAAAAGTCTGTGCTGGTAGATATCGGTCGGCAAAGCGCTCTCAGCTTGAATATTGACAAAATACTTGCGGCGGTCGCCCTTGACCTTGAGTAACAGATGCGAGCAAGAAGACCAATCCCAGTAACTACCAGTGGGGCCATACTGACTGTTACCATCAAACAAACTGCGCAGCGTTGGGAACACTGTTGACTCGGGCTGTTGGTCACGGGTACGGAACATGGCGTAGCCTGATTGCACAATATCGGGTCGGTTCTTGGGCAGGTCGAGGTTCAACACACCATGGAAACGGGCGTATATCGAAGGCTCGTTTTTGTCAGTAGATGAAAAAGAGCTAGGGCTAATTGCCTTTTCTGTTGTTGTTGTTGTTGTTGCTGATGTAGATGAGGTTAAATCGTCAGCGGACGACGGCGGCGTGTGTTCAATAAGATCAAGTGTGGCAGTTGAAAACCCGTCGAGTTCCTGGTCACTACGGACCAGAATATTTTTGAGCTCGTTAGGTCGAGCAAAATCAATTGCAAACTGTCGCGTGGCAGGCAACGTAGACGCTAGCTGCGAACGTTGTAGAAACTTGAGAAACGACATGAAAATAGAGAGATAGAAGAAGATGGAAGATGGAGGGGGGGAGGAGGAGAATATGGATGTGCCTATAGTAAAAGTGTTTTTTTTTTTTAAATCTTGTTGTATGAATAAATGTTTTCTGTTCGTAATAAGATCTGGTAATATTCGAGACAACTCTGTGGTGTTTTTAAAAATCACAGCCCTAGCCCTGATTCGAATTTACGATATATTAAAAAAAAAAACGGGTTTTAAGTCATAACTGTTATTGATAACTCTCAACGGTCTACTATAATGTAACAACAGTAAAGATAAAAATTATAATCATTGCTAGACACTTTGAAAAGAAAAAAAAAATAGTTATTATTATTGTTATTATTAGATGTAGTATATTTTATTATACTATTAGTGTATGTTTTACACACAGATAATAAATATACGTATATAATATATACATGCTTATGTACGACATTGCTCTTTTCTATTTGTTGAGACATCGTCAGCTCAACTCCTTGTTTGCTATATATTATAGCCTATTTTTTTTTTTTCTCCCCTAAGCAACCTCTCTCTTATTTAAATAAAATAAATTAGAAATCAAACCAACCTTCGTAAAAGTATCACCACTTTACGTCTCATTGCTGTAATTGCCATTGGAGACTCATCTTTGTCAGGTTGTTTTTTTGTTGTTGTTTTTTTTATTTTTTTGTTTCGTCATTGCCTTTACTGGTCTTGCCGTTGATACTTAGAGATTCTTTATAGATTTTTAAACGACAAAAAAAAAAAAAAAAATAAAATAAAAAAAAAAAAATTCTCTAACTACCGAGATAGCCACCACAACCACCATTCCTTTCTTTAACACTACCATCACTATCATTATCATCACTACCACCACCGATCATCATCTATACTATTCATAAATCATACACATTTTTTCACAATGGATAGTTTGCACCCAGGCAACGCCAGCAAACCCCCGTCTACCACGCCTATTAGCGACATCGCCACCCCTCAGACCGCGAACGCCGTATTAGGCAAGCTCAAGGTCCGCATCGTGGAGGCTACTGGTCTTAAGGTGTTCTCGCCCGTGAAATCGTCGCCCTATGTTGTGTGCTCTTATGACTCATCTGAATTCATCACTCACACCGCGCCGACTACTAACTCGACCCCAGCTGCAAACGCGTCTCTTTCAGGTCTCACTTCAACGCTTGGTATTGCCATTCCGCTTAAAAGCAAGCGGATCAACACCCCGGCAACGTCTTCACCACTTGCTGGCTCAGCGGCAGGTGCTGGTAACTCTGAATCCGGCTTTCCTTCGCTGGCATATCCCCCTGGTCGTCCACGATGGAAAGACGAAGGCCAGTTTGACGTCATTTCTGAACATGCCGGGCTCAACATTAGCATCTACGATGCCGGCCATGACCACGCGTTTCTTGGTCAGGTGAGCATCCATCCGGACCTCACTGGTAAGTTTTTTTTTGACCAGTGGCTTCGACTTGAGGCACGAGCGCATGATGCCCCTGTGACTGGTGAAGTGCGCGTGCAACTGTCCTACGAGCGCATTCGCAACCGCCGTATCGGGCCCAACGACTTTGATATTCTCCGTCTCGTTGGAAAGGGAACTTTTGGCCACGTTTACCAGGTGCGCAAGAAGGATACAAGTCGCATCTACGCTATGAAAATTCTTTCTAAAAAGGTGATTGTGCAAAAGAAAGAGGTTGCACACACCATTGGTGAGCGTGACATTCTAGTGCGTACCGCTCTGGCTGACTCAAACTTTATTGTCGGTCTCAAGTTTTCGTTTCAAACGCTTACAGATCTTTATCTTGTCACAGACTACATGTCTGGCGGTGAGCTGTTCTGGCACCTACAAAAGGAGGGCCGCTTTTCAGAGGAGCGCGCCAAGTTTTACATTGCCGAGCTCATTATTGCTCTTGAGCATCTTCACAACAATGATATTGTTTACCGCGATCTCAAGCCAGAAAATATTTTGCTAGATGCAAATGGACACATTGCATTGTGTGACTTTGGTCTTTCTAAGGCCAATGTTTCATCCAATGGTACAACCAACACGTTTTGCGGTACAACAGAGTACTTGGCACCAGAGGTGTTGCTGGATGACAAGGGTTACACAAAAATGGTTGATTTTTGGTCTCTCGGCGTTCTTGTTTTTGAAATGTGCTGTGGATGGTCACCATTCTACGCGGATGACACTCAACAGATGTACAAGAACATTGCGTTTGGTAAGGTTCGGTTCCCCAAGGACGCGCTCTCACCTGAAGGCCGTAACTTTGTCAAGGGTCTGTTAAACCGTAATCCGCTCCACAGACTAGGCTCAAATGGCGATGCGCTGGAGCTGCAGGCGCACCCGTTCTTTCATGATGTGGATTGGAAACTGATGGCCGCCAAGCAGATTCAGCCCCCATTCAAGCCACATATTACAGGCGGCGAAACCGACACTTCCAACTTTGATCCGGAGTTTACTCAGGCTTCCACTAGTGTGATGAAGCGTGGTCTTGGGTCTACGCCCTTGTCACCAGGTATTCAGGCCAATTTTGAGGGCTTTACTTACGTTGGTGAGTCGAATCTAGATGAGGCGTATCGCCAACTGGGAACCTCTTTCCGGGGGACGGCACCATCACATTTTCATGATGACGATATTGACTTGTACGACGACAATGACATTGAAAATACGGTCAAGTACAACAATGCTAACGGCCTGAGCAATAATGAATTGCTGAAGGACGACTATGATGTGGATGTGGGTATGGAAGATTATGAGTTTGTTAACGGCCAGCAGTTTGAGATGTAGAGTTGCTGTAAGCTATTTGTATCCACCCATACCACTGTTATTTTGTTGTTTTTTTGTTTTTTGTTTGTCTTTCTCCTCTACTAGTCTGCTACCAACACGAACAATAGTGAATTTACATGGGCTATTCTTTTACTATTATTATCTGGGCTGATTGAGCCTTTTGCAGTTTTTTTGTTTTTATTTTTATTGGGAAGAGGGAGGAGAAAGAGTTGAAGAATAACTTATTGATAGTTTTTTGTTTTTTTTTTTTGCAAGAGCTAAGATGCTCCAAGAATAATTGAATTTTTATTTTTTATTTTCATTTTTTGTTAAAAAAAAAACAAAAAAAAAAAACCAGATAATTAAGCATAAAAATATTAAACAAGATAAACTGTTTCTGACAATATCTTGATATCTGTCAGTGGGTTAACATACGGTTTGTATCGTTGCAGCATGGCTGGTTTCTTGCTAAATCTAGTTTATCCGTTATAGGTTGTTTTTTTTTTTTGTTATTAATAATAATAATATAAAAAAACACTTTTCTGTAGCATTAATATATTCAACTTATTGTTTATGCTGTTTGGTTATTACTTTTCATGTATATTTTTTTGTGCAATCTTATACGAAAACGGTGTGAGACCTGTTCATGTTGACAATTTTTCAATTTCTTGTGATTCAAAAAACAAAACAAAAAAGGTTTTGAACGCGAGACCAAAACAAAAAAATGTTCAACAACAACAATGTTTATTCATAAAAAATAAAATTCCAAAAAAAAAAATAATAATAATAATAATAATTAAAAAAAAAAAATTTTTTTTTTAAATTCTTTTTTTCTTTTCTTGCTTTATTTTCGTTGCCTTTTATTTATCTTGTTCTGTAGTCATCGCTTAGCTTCTTTTATTTGTTTACTTTGTTTACCATGAGTCAACCACAACAGGGCTACAATCAGCCCGACTGGAACAACCCGCCCCAGTATCAACCCAATTACAACAATAACAACTACTATCAACAACAACAAAACTATGATCAAGAGGCTGGCAACGCCAATAATGACTACGGTCCACCACCGCCTATTAACTATGCAACCAAACCCAACGAGTCTGGCGAGACCTTTGAAGAACGCTTCAAAGTGTCCAAGCCCAAATGGAACGACATTCCCTTCACCATACTATTCCTGGCTGTACTCGGCGGCTACATTGCACTTGCCGTCATCACCATTCGTGCCTACAGTATAACCCACTGGTTTCAAGGTGACGGCATCTACTCTGACGCAAACGCGTTTACACTCAACACGTCCACTATTATCTTGTTTGTCTTTACTATTAGCGTCTCTGTCGTGCTCGCCTTTATATATTTTGCGCTCGCCCGCATCTTTACCAAGTTTTTTATTTATTTTTCCTTTATAATGTCTATTATTGTAGGCCTGGCCACGGCTATCTACTATCTCGCAGTTGGTTACTACTCGGCTGGTATTGTTTTCCTCATCTTTTCTGTGTTACAGATTCTCTTCTTCTGGTCCGCGCGCAGCCGCATCCCCTTTGCCACGCTTGTGTTACAAATTGTTATTGACGCAACCCGCGTGGTCCCGAGTATCTACTTTGTCTCATTTTTTGGTGCAATTGCTATTACAGCCTTTGCAATTTTTTTTGCCATTTCAATGGTTTCAGCCTACGTAAAGTTTAGTCCCAACTCTAATAACCCTGGCTGTGATGTCTCTGCAGGTTCGTGTTCAAACGGCAAGCTTATCGGATCGCTCATTTATATTACGTTTGCTGGCTTTTACATTTCTGAAGTTATAAAAAATGTGACCCACGTTACTATTTCAGGTGCTTATGGTACCTGGTATTACTGCTACAAGTCTGACCAAGGCATGCCCAAGTGGCCGGCGTTTGGCTCATTCAAACGCGCCATGACATACTCGTTTGGCTCAATCTCGTTTGGTTCGCTGCTAATTTCGATTGTTAATCTCATCCGCTACTTGCTTGAGATTGTGCGCTCAGCCCAGATGCAATCCGGCGAAGGCGGCATTGCGGCGCTCTTCATTACTATTTGTTTGTGTTGCGTTGATTGCTTTCTAAGTCTGATTCAATGGCTAATTACGTACTTCAATCATTACGCGTACACTGTCGTTGCTCTATATGGCAAGGCCTACATTCCAGCTGCCAAGGACACTTGGACCATCATCCGGGCTCGCGGCATTGACGCACTCATCAACGACTGCCTCATTGATAAAGTTCTTTCGCTCGGTGTGTTGCTTATTTCCTATGTTGCTGCTCTCTTTTCCTATTTGTACTTGCGCTACACTAATCCGCCATACAACAGAGGCGGCGGATACTATCCTATCGTTATTGGTTTCACTATGGTTATTGCGCTGCAAATTGGAAATATTGTTACTGTCGCTATCAGAGCAGGTACTGCCACTTTTTTTGTTGCGTTGGCTCGTGATCCTGATGTTTTTAGAATGTCTTACCCAACTTTGTATGACGAACTTCTCCGGGCTTATCCAGCTGTTCGCGAGAAACTAGGTCAAGCCTATTAAGCTTTTTTTTTTTTTTCCTTCTTTCTTTTTTTTTACATTACTTAAATTTCTATTACCTTTTTTTTTTTTTGAAATTCTTGAATTCTGAGTATGTTGTGTATGAGTTACTTGTTGATACCTTTTTTTTTGTAACCAAATGTAATGTGTATAAAACAATAATTATTACAGGTTACTAAACAGTACAATACTTGAGATTGAGTCGTCTCTCGTTAGATATTTACTAGTTGGCCGTGACTGCCATAGTCACCTTCATTGCAGGCTTTAACACACTAATAAGATGCTCATCGTTGAACCGCACCGACTTGCGCCGGCTGCGTTCACTCGTTGGAGGTGGTTTGATAAATCCAGTTTCACTGTCTATTTCAATCACCGCGAACTTCTTACCCTCACGCTTGCACTTGGTACAGTTGCAAATAAAACCATAGTGTTTAAGCAGCAACTCCTGCCGCTCCTTGTAGTCAAGATCAGAGTTAATGTATGACATCTCAAGTTCATCGTTGGCATTGATCGTCGCATCAGGTAACTTGTCGACACGCAATCGGTCCTTGCCTTCGGAAAGTATTAGAGACACATTGGGCTCACACGAGTGATTTAAATGGGATTGGATCTCGTACAAGTTGCCATTGTAATTGTTAAGACTAAAAGTACCAAGGCCCCGTAAGAACTCATCAAATGACAGGTCGTAGACTTTCTCTACAGTCTTGTTTAACAAATAATAACCATCATCCCACATTTTATCCAAACGTAGATCGTCAATCTCTTCCTTACTGTAGCGCTGGTTTTCAGGAATAGACGCCATGGCTTCAAACTTTTCCCGTAATGAGTTGTTTTTTCCATTTTTAATCATTGTAAGCAGAACAATACCATAAGAGTAGCCCACATCCCAATGGTGCGCAATGCAAAACTTTTCAAATTCTTTCCAATCACTAGACTTGATTTTGGTGTGGCCCGAGTTGTGCCACATGGCGCCGTGCACAGACTCTGCAAACTTACGACAGTCATTGTCACAAAATCGCGCATCGCAGCCCTTGGACAAACAACTAGTGGTACCAGGGAGTCCTCGATTTTTTGACTTTTCAGACTCATAGGCAATGTTCCCCTTGGCACGCTTTTCTTCGACAGTACCGCGTGCTTGAAACGCCTTTCCGCAGTATGCGCAGGCCATCGACCTGCGGACGATGCGCAGCTTTTCAAGCGGGATGGTTACAACAAGAGAATCTTCTTCCCATAAAGTTGCAGACTGATCTTGGATAGACTTGGTAGCTTGAAGTCGCTTGCCTTTGGCTTTTGTTTGCTCCATGTTGATTTTTGATAGTGACGCTTGCGCAAGATCCAAATTTGGCAATTTCAAAGATTTAACTTTAGTGGCGTACTGCGGCAATTGACTCAGCGGGGTGGCGGCAGTGAGACCTTTCGCTTTAAGACAGGCTTTTAGCCTATTAATACTCAACATCCAGGTCGGGTATTTGACTTTAAGCACAGTGAGGAGCTTAGCAGTGCTAAGAAGAATAGAGCGTGGGTCTTCCTTCCAAACATCAGACACTGCTGAAACGACTTCCAACTCAGAAGGGTTGTAGTCGCTGGGTGGTGATGAGCTTAGTTGTTGACAGCTTGATTCATGGTCAATAATTTTAATAGCTATTTCTTTTACTGTAGTTGTCATAATCTGAGAAGATTGGCAAAGAAGAAAAAAAGAAAAAAAAGAAAAGAAAAAAAAAAAAGAAAGGAAGAAAAGAAATTAAGGACTTTGAAAGGGCTTTATAAATTTCCGGGTTTTTAACAGTGACTCTAATAGAATAATACGACACTGTGTGGTTTTAGATAACGATAGGCAACAGCCGCGACATTTTTGCTGCTGATTCATTTTTTTTTTTTTTTTCATTTTTCATCATTGCTACCGATTTACAGTAAAACTGTAGAACCCTAAGCCTGGATATTCACGTGACTTAGGGCCAATGAAATTTCACAGAAAATTTTTTGGAATCACTTCCTCTCTCTTACCTATCCATCACCACTCACCAACCTTGACCTTATCCTTCTGGACACCGACCGCTCCTCGCTTGCCATTATTCTCACCATGGTTAAACGCATCGCCCGTTACGGATTCAAATCTGGTATTCTTCCTAAGCCTCGTCTGATTGTCGAACCTTTCAAGACCCCAGCTGAGATCGAGCACGCCGAAAAGGAAAACATTGGTTTTAGAGACCCCGAACTCGTTCCTAAGGGTGTTGAAGCTAAAGTTGCTCTAAAAGAACGTGTCCCTGCGAGCTATCACATTGAAAACTCAGCTAAGAAGGCGAAAGAAACCAAATCTGGCGCTGACTGGAAGAAGCTCAATGCCGAAATTAGAAAAAAATACTTGACCCAGTCGCTGCTAACTCAGGAAGCGGAGGAAAAGGCCATTATGGAACGACGTGAAAGACAACTGGAGAAGGACCGCCAGGCCCGCATTCAACGTCTTGAGCGGACAAAGATCTCAGATGCCACCCGTCTTACTCTGCCTACCATTCAGTCATTTCTGACTAACCAGCCCCTCGTTGCTCGCAGAACACCCGAGGAGATTGCATTACTCAAAGCGAAGCGTGAGGCCAACAGAAAAGCCGTCAAGCTCGATCATCTCACACAAAAGTCAAACGAAGTGCTGGAGCTGTATCAATCTTCGGCAAATTTTATCACTACCGAGGCCAAGCTGAAATCCGCGATTGAGGCCTGCTTTAACAACAGCGGTAGCCCATACATCAGTGGCTCACAATACATTTCTAATGAAGTTCAGAGCGTTTTCAGCACAGGCGATGCCAAGGGTGCCAATGTGAGCTCGTTGAACGAACTCACTGCCGCTACTCTCGGTCTGACCAAAAACTTCCTGCCTGGTCTGGGTGAGGTACAGAGCGCTATTTCAGGCGAGACCAAAAAGTTTTTGGACGCAAATCAGTCAACGACCAACAAGTCTGCCTAAAAAAAAAAAACTGTTGATCTTTTGTCGTGACTTTGCTGCTTTTGAGAGTCTCGTCTGAGTATTAAAACCCTTTTTTTTTTTACTTTTGTTTTTATCTTGTAAATAAATAATCATGTGATTTCTTTTTTTTTTCCCTGTTATACTGTATGTGCAAATTAAGAGGCTTATTCAAAACGTTTTTGGCATTTTCCATGACTTCTCCCTCTATCTTTTAAATCATGTGTGCATGGAAACCGGCTACTCTCACTGCCAGCTCGCGGCCTACGTTGTTGCAGGGCGAGTCCGAGCTTGCGGTACAGGCTAACATTGGCCTTTACGAGAACAAGCTTAAGGCGACAGCTCCATACCAGGCTGGCCGTGTCTACCTGACAACGCACCGTGTCGTCTATGTCCCCGATGAAGACAGCAACAACCGTGCAATTGAGCTGGCACTTGCACGCGTGCAGGGTATAGAGTTTTCTAATGGATTTATTCGGTCTTCAGCTAAAATTACTATTAGAATCAAAGCACCAGACGCGCATTGTGGCAATAGCACTGAAAAAATTGCGGCGACAGTAGGGAAGACAACGTCAACAGCCTTGGCTGCAACGCCACAGAAGGGAGAGACAGAGTGCACTTGGGTGTGTCCGATCTGTTTTTTTGCAAACACCCTGGCAAAGGGGTTTGATCTAAACCAGCCTTTACCCGTCTGCATGACATGCGGAATCCCGGCGACGCAAGAAGTGATAGAGGAGTCGATCAAGGCCGCGTTCACATTTCCAAAATCTGATTCTAGAAGTAGTGGTTCAACAGGTAGTAGCGTTCTAAATACTGGCGTAACGTTGAAAAGCGACGGCATTAGTTGCCCTCGGTGTACTTTTGTCAACCACCCGTCGATGAACGTATGTGAAATCTGTGGTGCGCGTCTGATCTCGCCCAATCTACCCGTGCAATTGCTGCGTTCAGAGGCTGATCCTGATACCTCACGACTAAATTCTGAAGGCTATGTTAAAACTTTACTTTTGTCCGGTACTCAAAAGGAGTCTGCTACAAGCTACAAGCTTAGTTTTCGTAACGGTGGCGAGCGTTTTGTCTACGAACAGTTTAAGATAGCTCTTGCAAAAGCTGCTTGGAAGACAGATGCGTCGTCTTCTTCCTCATCACTTTCGTCATCTAATTCATTTGGACAAACTGTTTCATATCACAACAATAGCAATGATAACACTGGTAGCAGTGCTAACAATTCTAGCAGCGGTCAGATTGCTTTAGGGATTCACGGACTACAGCTGTCGACGGAACATAAGCGTGAGCACAACAATAAGGTTCTTGGGTCTGCTCTTGAAGATCTAAACTCTTTGATGCAGCGCGCACAAGAAGTTGTCCGGCTTGCTGAAGATTATGCTAAGGTTCTCGACAAGCAGGACACACCAGAGGCTATCAAAGCACGACGTGCTTTACAGTACTCAACCCAAGCGCTCGGTATTTTGTCAATTGACAGCAGTACATCAGTAGACGATGCCACATTTCACGCAGAGCTAGCACGCCAGATAGCTGACTTTTTACTTTCTACTGCATATTCTTCACGCTCCTCAGGCAGCACGCGTGCTGCAGAAGGTGTTCTTGCAAGTGAAGGTGGTATCATTACGCTTATTGATCTTTTTGCCGTGTATAACCGTGCACGCGGTGTGTCCTTGATATCGCCAAATGATCTTTATCAAGCATGTCTTCAATTTGACAAACTGGGTTTAGGGATTCGACTGCGCACTTTTGCATCTGGCCTGCGCGTGGTTCAAGAATCATATCGTACTGAGGAAGTTATAACCCGAAATATTCTTGAACTTATCAACAAGCGCAAGAAGGCGTTGCAAGCTGAACTTGGCGATCAAAAAAATGAATATGTTGGTATTAGTGCAATATATGTTAGCGAAAAGCTTAAATGGAGCGTTATGATTGCAACTGAGGAACTTGAGATGGCCGAGCGCAACGGCACACTCTGTCGTGATGACCAGCTTTCAGGAACCACTTTTTACGAAAACGACATGCCTACGACGCCATGGAACTGGCGGTCTGAATTATTTAATGATTAATATAAATCATAAAATAGAAAAGAAGCACATGCATCTTCTTCTCAGTAGTTTATTTATAATGCAATATTTGATCATTACGGTGAACAGGTTCCGAGTTTACAACGGGAGCCGGAACGGTTGGCAAGGGTGTACTTAGCGGGTTCACACTGACTCCACTAAATTCAGTTACATAAGGGGCACCATTCGATGTTGCTGTCGTATTGTTTGAGCTAACCGATGCTGTGCTCGTCGTGCTAACCGATGACCCTGGGCTTAAAGGAGTCAATGCCGAAAGTTTAGAAATAACAAATTTCTTCTCATCGTTAAACTGCTCATCCTCTTTTTTCTGATCAGGAAATTTGAAATTGTTTAAAAAGTCAATAAGTTTGACCTGGTTTTTAATAAGTGTGTCTTCGACTGGTCGCGTTTTCTTCGGGTTTGCAACAAAAATCTTGAAGATTTGAAAGGCCTCAAACTTAATATTTTGAGACTTGTTGCGCATCAGCGTCATAACTAATCGTAAGTTGTTAACATCGTTAACGTATGTAGTCATAAAGTTATAGTTGGAGCGCTGTCGGATCAGTTGAGCAGTAAGTTTAAGAGATTGGCGCTTTGTCACGTAGTTATCAGACTTCATAAGCATGGTCATTTTTTCAACAAACTTAACCTGATTATTAGTTAAAAATTCGCCAGCAATGTGCCCGTGGAGCGTGAGTGAGTCGGTAATAGTCGAAAAGGCATCAGTGGCAATTTCAAATGGGGCTTTGCTAACAGTGTCGAACAATGTCCAGAATGCAGGCGATCTAAGTACTATCTTGACGAGAGCTTCGTGTTTAATGCAGTCCCGAAGAATGATTCCAGCTATTAATGCGACATCATAGTTAGAGCATGCAATGATGAGAGCATCAAACAGCTTGGGACTGTTAGAGAGGAAGTCTATCGTGGGTGAATGATTACCGATTTGGCGGCGTAAGAGTGTGGAGAAAATTACAACGACTTCCTTGCGCGAATCAAACTCAAGCGAAGGAAGATTTGTTACTAGTAGAAGAAGAATATCCGACTGATAAGCTTCTTGTGCAAATAAAGCAATTTGGTCAGGAATCGGATCGGAATCTATATAAAGACGTCAACACTTAAGCACCAACAGGGATCAATTTTTTTGAAGAGAAATATTATAAAACATACCTTGGTCTCCACACAAAATCACCTTGATTTGAGCCAAAATTTTAGAGCATTCGTCGACCAGCTGAAAATACAGTTAGAATATCATCAATGTAGGTTGTTGTTTTTTTTCTTTAATTTTTATACTTTTCAAAGAAAAAAAAAAATACATACTTTTCTTCGATCGGCGTTACCAGAATCTAACCTGGTTAGGATATCATTTAAGGCTCTAACAAGCTCTGGGGGTGTTTTAGGCTTTCTGGAGAAAAGAAATGACATATTGAAAGGTCAAAGGTGATGAAAAAATGCAAAAAAAAAAAAAAAAAAAAACGTAGAAAGTTTATTTGATTATGAATTAGAAGCAATTGGCGTCAAACAAAAGTGCGCAGTAAAATGGTTGAAAGTAAGAAGAAAAAAATGAATCCAGATTGTGTGGTAGGTGAATTATTGCAACGTGAAATTGCTTCACAAAAGAACTGAGAACGGAATGTAGATAGGGAAGAAAGTAGAAGAGAAAAGGAAAACAGAGAAGACAACTTGAAGATTCCATCACACATGTATTGTTTATCCCGTGGTTTTTTTGTCTCAAACACTGAAATTATTACAAAATACTTATGTAATATATTTTTTATTAATAATAGATTAGTAATATTTGATAGCATAGAATCACAAATTTGCAAACATAACAAAAAATGACGACAAGCAACAGTTATCACGAGAAAAATAACAATGTCAAGACAAATGTAAATACACAAACAAAAAAACAATAGCTCATTGATTTGGTATTTCAATTATATTTTTAGTTATTCAATATATATATATAAAATAAAATTTGGATTTCTGATTAATTTTTTCAAAATCAAATAAATTTAATCATTTTCCATCAAGTTATTGTAATTGATAGTAAGTAGTACACACATAACTTTTTCGACATCTCAGTTTTTTGATCAAAAAACTTAACAGATAAAAAAAAAAGATCAAAGCGCAGAATGAATTTGAAATAAAAATAATATTTTTAAAAAAAATTATAATAAAAAAAAAAAAAAAAAAAAAAAAAAAAAAAAAACTAGAAAAGAAAATACTTTCGTCGTTAAAAATTGGTCAAAAACCTGTAGGCTTTTTTTTTTTGACGAATAAAAATTAGTATAATTACAAAAAATGTGGTCAATATTAAAAGTTATCATCATAGTTAGTTAACTGTCTCTATAACTAATTATAGATTATATAGGCTAGTTTATCACTAATTAGAAAAACCAATCACGTTGATATTGCAAGAAAACAGAGTAAAAAGAAGGAGATTCAGACTAGAAAACTCATTAAAATAATTTATTTTTTTTGAAAAGTAAAAAAGTGAAAAAGTTGATCGATAAGCTTCTATTTTTTTTTTTTTTTTTTACTTTGTGGAATACTATCTTGATTGTCAGTTGAATATTAGTTGGCACTGTTTAATGCTGGCTATGATTTGTTTTGCCAATTCTACTATATTCTGCTGGGATTTAATACACAAACAGTGCAATTTACTATCTGTGCTTATTGTGTATGTTTTATAGTGAATTTGACTTTGCTTTGATTTTCTTTTGTCTACAGTATATTTGTTAATTTTCTTTTTTTTTTTTTTTTGCTAATTTGCATTGGTTATTTACTAGGCTCACATTAACAGATGCAAATCTAAAACTCAAGTATTAGTTGAGTCCCAACTCATACTCGCCGGTCTCACTTCAGCCTTGCAGTCTCCAACAAAGTCCCCAATTTATTGCAGACATTTTATTGCTTTTGTAGTAAGAACTCATTTCATGTTCGCGTGCCTGCTTGTTTGACTTAACCTCGGATCTATTTTCGTAGGTATAAACAACTAACTTGAGAAAAATCTCATTCATATCGATCGTAGGCCGCGTATTAAACCGTCTTAGAGCTTGTGGCTCATAAGATTGAGTATAGATGTCTAAGCATTTTGTTTGGACTCTTATAGTTAGGCTTCATCCTTCTGATAGGAACCAGTTTATAACTATGTAGCCTACCACTTTTTATTTCGCTAAATACAGTGTACATGGTCATGCATTTTAAAAATTTAATGCGTGAAAAATAAAAAAATTGAAAATAAAAACTCAAATATTCATATCATGTGATTTTACATTAATTAACCCTAAACGTAAAAAGACTAGGGCTTAAAAAATAAAAACTGCAGTCCTAAAAAAGAAGTTTAAAATAAATCGAAAATTGCGGTAACTCCCAGCACCAGCGTAATAATCAGTACTAAGATCTTTTTCTTTCAATTTTCTTTTCCTTTTGCTTTTGTAAAAAAAATTTGAAAAAAACCCTCTTTTGCGACGTGCACCCGACTCGACGACATACACCAAGGTAATTCAAAATGGCTAGAGGACCGTACGTATCATATCCAGTTTTTTCACATAAATGAAAGGGATTGTCGAAATCGTTGATATACGGAAGGATGAAAAAGGGGTTGGACTGTTGCTAGAGTAGGCTGTTATGTTGTTGGTGAAGCCTGACGATGACATTTCAGGAGCAAAGCGTAACCCTCCCTGCCTTCAATCGATTCATGACTTTTTGGCTTTGAGAAAATTTGTATGCTAACTCACCTATCAGTAAGAAGCATTTGAAGCGTTTGGCAGCTCCTTCCCACTGGATGCTGGACAAGCTTTCCGGTACATACGCCCCCAGACCCTCTCCTGGTCCCCATAAGCTCAGAGAGTCTCTTCCTCTCATCATCTTCCTTAGAAACCGTTTGAAGTACGCTCTTAACGGTCGTGAGGTCAAGTCCATTCTCATGCAGAGACTTGTTAAGGTCGACAACAAGGTTAGAACCGACACCACTTACCCCACCGGTTTCATGGATGTCATCTCTCTTGAGAAGACTGGCGAGCACTTCCGTCTTGTTTACGACATCAAGGGTCGTTTCGCTGTTCACAGAATCACTGGCGAGGAGGCTCAGTACAAGCTCGGTAAGGTCAAGCGTGTTCAGCTCGGCAAGAAGGGTGTTCCTTACGTCGTTACCCACGACGGTCGCACCATCCGCTACCCCGACCCTGCCATCAAGGTTAACGACACCGTCAAGATCAACCTTGCTACCGGCAAGATCGAGTCTTTCGTTAAGTTCGACAACGGTAACGTCGTTATGGCTACTGGTGGTCGTAACTTGGGACGTGTTGGTGTCATTGTTCACCGTGAGCGTCACGAGGGTGGTTTCGACATTGTTCACATTAAGGACTCTCTCGACAACACCTTCGTCACTCGTCTCTCTAACGTTTTCGTTCTTGGTGAGGGCAACAAGCCTTTGATCTCCCTTCCCAAGGGCAAGGGTATCAAGCTTACTATTGCTGAGGAGAGAGATAGACGTCGTGCCACTGCTTAAGTAAAGCTAACCCATCCTGTAATTTTATTTGATATCTTAATGGTGTTTGTTTAAAAAGAAAAAAAAAATCTGAAAAATGTAGTAGACTGAGTGTAAAAAAGATTTATACAATTGCTGATTACCTTGTTCTTTAAGAGAGGTTGTATTTGTTTTAAAAGTTTGATAAGTTGACAGATTTATCACACTCCAAGTGACGTATCTGTCTAAATTTTTAAACGGCGTTTATAAGCAATTGATATTATGTGTGCATATAGATATAAATATATTTAAAACATTGATAACTAATAATAAAAGTAAAAACAAACAACAACAAAAAAAAGTGTCGTTAGTTTACATGACTAACACAAAGATGAGTCTCAACAACTAAGTGGTAAATCAAAGATCGAGCTTCGTAGTTAAAAAAAAAAAATGCTTCAATGCATGAATCTTATCTTCCCTGTGACTTTAAGAAGTGCTCGGATTTGAAATCAAGGGTACCACCGTTCACTTCCGATGCACACGACTCTTGTGGAGGCCATGTCTTGTTTACATAGTTGGTGAGCAACTCTACGGTGTTTAAACCACCATATGAGTGATACTGAAGTGCTGTATAGCCGATATTAGTAAAAGCACGGAGCACGTAGGGAAGCAAGAAATCGTAGATAACTATATCAACTTTTGTATCGTCATTAGCGGATACAGGAATGTTTTGTTCAGTCTGTACCGCATTTGGCAAAATTACAAAAGGCCAGGGATTGTGCAAAGTGTCATCACCATCGCTGCCGTAGTCATCATAAGTCACGTAGCCAGGTTGAAGTTGCTCATCAAGTGGTCGTTTATTTAAGGCGATCGGCCGCTGCGGAGACGACGAATGAATAAAATTGTAGGACAGGTAACGCTGCTCGGGGGCCCGCAACAAATTTGCCTCATAAATACTTTGATAGTCCGCCTCATCAGTAACCCCATCTTCCTCAGAAGCAAAAATGTAGGGTAGCTTATTGAGTTCAGGTAACAGCTTGCGAGCAAACTTCAAAGGAACGTCTGGAAAATACTTCCAGTTGTTGGGAAATGGAGAAATAATATAAGAAGTGTCAAGTGTATAGGGACCTTTGAACAGGTCAAATCGGATAGATCCAGTATTAATCACAATGTATCTGGGATGATTCAGAGACCGTTCGGCAGGAACAGAGGTACCAACAAGGCTAGGCAGAACTTTTTCGACAAGTAGAGAAAAAAGATTATCACGACTAGGAAACTCTGCCCGACTAGTGAGAAAGCTTTTAGGCACACATCCGTAAACCCTGTCAAGGTCTAGAGCATTTCTATGTTCAGCAATTTCTTCAGAAATTTTCTGGCCTTCAGGAGTGTGAAAAAGGATATCATCTTTTTCAGATTTTTCAAGAGACGTATTAGAGTGAATTGAGAGCGAACGCAAATTAAAATCGATGTAAGAACGACTAAATTTAGGTATTTCTATAAGCGATTTGGTATTAATATCGTCAATACTCAACCACCCAATTGTCTCAAGAAAGCGACCGCTCTCAAGTGCAGTAGAGCGATCATCAACAACAACAAAGTCTCGAACATGCGAATGTCCACCAAAAAATTGGATAATTGCTAGAGGATGAGCTTTTCTGATTGCCCTTATAATAGTTTTCATTTCTGGGAACACGCGAATAGGAATGTGACCTATAATCACAAAAATTTCTGTATCTTCGTATGATAATGCCTCCTTAAACCAGTTTTCTTTAATAGCATCAGCACAACGAGTTACTCTTGTTCCTTTATTATTACCTCTAAAGTCAAACATGAAACCAAAGGCTACTACTTTGAACTTTTGGTTTTTAGTTTCGAAACGCCGATATCTGTTTCCCAGTGGCGTCCATTTACCGTTCCAAAAAAGATCTACATTCGAAACAACATAGCGCTCGCCAAATGCAGGCGCAACAATTTCGTACTCTTGGACAGTGGATTCCCACTTGTAAAGTTCATGATTACCAATAGTGATAAGGTCATAGTCGAGTTTCGTAAATAGCTGTTCAGTAAGCTGAGCTTGGGGAGCAGTTGCGTCACTTAGACCGTTTCCATCGTGGCGATCGCCAGTATCTACAACTAGAATGTCGACGCCATCCTCATCTGCCAGTCGTCGAGCGTGCTGCGTAAACGAAATCAGATCGCCCCAGTCGGCACCAAAGTTAGATTCAAGTAAGTGACCAGGTAGCCACCCGTGTGTGTCAGTAGTATGAATAAAGTTCAATTGTCCCCAAGTAAGGTTACGGACGGGATAGGGCAAGGCAGGGACCTGGCTAGAAGGTTGCTCTGTAGTACTAATCACGGTGAGCGCCAGAGCAGCATACGCCGTTGTCAAGGATAATTGTTTGAATATCATAGATAAAAAAAAAAAGTATTAGTCTTACCAAGCTAGGAGACTAAAAAAAAAAAGGTTTGTGTCGAGGAAAGAAAGAAGGGAAGGTGCAGAGGTTTTAAAAGCAGCACTAATTGCAGCCTTTAAGGCCTACTTTTTATGTATGGCAACTGAGTAGCATATTAAGGCAAGGCACGTGAACAAAAACCATTGTGAGCTTATTATAACCTCGAAGGTTTTTATCTTTTCTGAAGACCTAACACATGACTATGAAAGACGCTGTCACGTTGGATTATGACGAGTATATGGTTTTTGAGATTCAAAAATCCATCATCTTCATATGAGAAGTATTGAAAGAGATAACAACCATATTGTATAGTCATGTTAATTTATTTTGTTGTTGTGAGTTTCCCCCACTTACAAACTTTTCAATTTGGCCAATCTCAAACTCTATCTATAGTGTAAATTAATTTAACTTGACACTTAAACTTTAAAGCCGGACATTATAAGCACTGTCTCAAAGTGTTTTTTATATAGCTAAACCTTTTTTCCATCACTTAGAAATGATAACTATAGTGTCATTCAAGACATTTGTAGAAAAAAATATATTATTATGTAATGAAAAAAGATTGCCTAAGAAACCCGAAATAAATTTTTTTAGTGATGGTATCTAACTCTTATCTTTTTGGAAAGTTAAGCATTAATCTGTACTGTATGTTATACACTTATGACATCTATTTAATGTCGTTAATGTAATATGAACGATTATATAATATTACCAAAAAAATGTACAAAGAAGATATCAAAATAAAAGTCAATCAAATCTATGATATTTTCAAGATAGTGTCACCCGTCCGCTTTAGTAACTCTAGCATGTAATGACACTGAATTTTCTATTTTCATTTGTATCAAATAATTAAAATAAATATACTATACGTATGTGCATATTTGTACTCATACTAAAAGTTGTCAGTTAACAAAAAATCTACTTGGAATAGTAACATCAGATCCTTTTCTTCTAAAAGATAAATATTTAATAACAATGAAAACTATAAACCACATTAAATAAGAGTATATAAATACATCTGATGTGAACTTTTAGTAATTTAAAATTTTTGAATAGGATTAAACGGATTGAAAAGCAGATAGCTTTTGATGTTTTCAAGTCACAAGTCGCTTTGACCACTTTCAGATTGAGAAGAACACAGTTTTAAAAAATTTACTTAAGAAATACCCAGAAATCCATAAATTGGTAATACAGTTGATTCTAATACCGATAATTCAACACTTAGTACAATACGCAGTGTCGAAAAATACTTCGAATGTATTCGGAAGTTTGATCACAATATGAACTGTCAATAAATCAGCATTTTAATCCGGAAATCTAAAAATTTAGGATAATCTTTTTTAATGTATAATATAGTCAAAAAAATCCGTTACAAAAATTTATCAGACATTGAAAAAATGAAACCGCAGTTGTATAACATGCTGATAAAGTCTATTTCTTCGTTCTAATGACAGACTAACTTGTGATAAGCACGATATAAAAACCCTGAAAAAAACTTGATATTTACAGAACAAAGATTTGTGAACTTTGATACCATAACTCTACTCTAGATCTATAGAGACACATATCCAGAATCGGTACGGTGATGAAACTGAGTACCAGACATGCCAAAGGGATAAGAGTTAAAAAAAAATTTATTGATATAAGTCTGTATATGAAGGGTTAGGGCTATACATAATCAAGTAGTCAGCAAGCGCTGACCAAATCCATTTCTTCTGATTGGCCAGTGTTTGGTATAACCCGACAAATTTACCAACCACCACAAGAAACTGAGATCAATTTTTTTCTTTTCCCTTTTCTTTTCTTCTCTTCCTCCAGCTTTTCAGCCTAGCACACAACGAACTCTCGCCATGTCGTACAACAACATCTACCCTAAAATTAACCTTAGGGAATACCCCGAATATGTCCCTCTCAACACCATTGAATTGACTCTGAAAACTGGTGCTGTGTCGTTCGGTGCTGGTTTTGCGCTCTCGGCCATCAAGAACTCATTTATTAACCCCAAGCAGGCTGGTTTTTTCCACCCTAGACTCGGCGCTCATCTGTTTGTTTTCACTGCCGCGGGTTCCGCATTTACATTTGCTCAGTCAGTTTCGGCAAATCTTAGAGAGAAGAACGACGCCTGGAACACTTTCATTGGTGGTGCTGCTTCGGGTGCTGTTATCGGTGCTACTTGTAAGTAAAAAAAAAAAGTTATATTCTAACAGAATGTATCACTTATTAAGTTTTTATTTTCTAACGATTTTCTTTATTTTTAGACAAGACTCTTCCTAAGGTCATCGGCTTTGCTACTTTGGTTGGTGCTGCTGTTGGTATCTACGAGTTCTCTGGTGGTCTTACTGGTTTCGGTCGCGAGAAGGCTCTGTCGGTCACAGGTGAGCTCACTGAGCTTGAAGAAGGCCAGAAGCAAGGATTCTTTGACGTCGTCTCGCGGAGACCTCTGTCACAGACTCTTGATGAGCTAGGTGATCTTGTCCGCCCCTTCAAATAAACCTATTATCACTCCTGATAGAGAACGAGAAAAATCACCAAAACACATCATGTTTACTTTCACACATATCTTCCATCTGTCCATTTTATCTTTTTTTTCTTGTTTCATTATTCTTTTATTATAATCATTTATAACATTGTTGTTTCATTGCAAGTGCTGGTCTTTATTTATCTTTTTTTTTTTTTTTTCATCGACTACATTATTTTTGCACAAGTTATGGTTGGCTGTTGTATATTATTATGAGGGAAAGAAGGAACGTTTACATGTTGTAGTAATGCTGTGTTTTAGAATCCAAGATCTTGCATAGACTCAAACGCTTCTTGCTCAAAGTCCTCTATGTCATCGGGGATACCAGATGAAGTGCTTTGCTGTTGCTTTGATGACGGTGAAATAGGATTGCCAAGAAGCCCTGCAAGTTCATCTTCATCGGGGATACCATGGATACTATTTGTTGCTGTGGCAGGTGCTACCGCAAGTGTCGACCCTGAGGCCTTCGATGCGGTAAGAAGCGATTCTGCGTGAAGCAGCTCGGCAATGTCTTCATCAACTTTTTCAGCAACCATGACAGCGAGTTCTGGCAAAGGCGAAGACACAATAGAAGATTGAATTTTGGACCGAGTACCTAAAAGCTCTTCAAGTTCAGCTTCGTTAGGGGAGCCGGTAGAAGTAAGAATGGATGAATGCTTAAGAGCTGGATTTGACGGTACGGAATTTAGATCCGCAAATACAGAAACAGTGGTAGAGGCAGGTTTGTAACCGGGCTTAGAACTCAGTGATTGTTTCAAGTTGTTATCTTTAGGAAACTCATTAGCAGAATTTGATGTTGGTTTCAAGCTACTCAAGCTATTATTTTCGTGTGGCTCATGACTTGTCAAAGGGGTAGCAGACTTGAAAGTACTTTTTGATTGACGTAGCTCATCAATTTCAATTTCGTCAGGAATACCATCTGATAAGGGTCTACTTAATTTATTTTCAAAATCTTCGCGAAGAAGCTCGTCCATTTCATCTTCATCTGGAACTTTGCTGTTTGAATACGTCGGTGCGCTTGTCATTGTGTTAGATTCGGATTCAGCCATAAGTTCGTTCATATCATCATAATCTGGAACGCCTCCATTAGGCTTTGTAAAACCAGACTTTGAAACGCTAGAAAGACTGACGTCAAGTTCTTCATCTTCGTCATCAAAAATAAATGCGTTGCGAGATCTCACGGGCCTAGATTGTAAAGAATCGGAAATTGTCTCGTTTAGAGTATCATCTCTGATTCTATTCGTGTCAGAACTATCAGTATTTGAACCTGCTGTTAAATCACGGGCAGTTTTCAATGTATTGATATTGTTGGAGTCATTGAATACATCGTCATCAAAGTCTTCATCAAAATTAATACCATCAAAGTCGTCTTCATTAATATGACCAACAAACAGATCGCCAGTGTTGGATATTGCTGTTTCGCTTATATTGCCGGTATTTTTTGAAGTCGTAGTGCTAGTTATCGCATTTCCCGCTGTCGAATCATCTTTCCCAGTGATATCATCGCCTTGAATAGCGTTAATTCCTAGTTTCTTTGCCTTCTCGTCCGAAATCCATCCCTGTCGGAACATGCGCATACGTGAAGTCTTTCCCGCGGTTCGCGCAATCTGTATAAAATCACCAAAGTTGGCTTTGGGATATAACTTGTGTGCCCAGAGTTGGTAGAACTGAAGGATAGTGGAAAGGTCTTGGAGCTCCTCACCCTTGCGTTTCTTGAGACGCGGTAGTAAACTTGAGTTTACCTTTTTTTGAAGATAAGGAATTCCCATATTCGGGTTGATAAGACGATCATCATCAAGCTTAGCCATTGTGCGTCTTTTTTTGACAACTACTTCCTCGTCAACACCAAGAACATCTGCATCTGGGTCGTCATTGTTAGGCGGATATTGATTATCAGTCCGGTCATTTACGTAGTTATTAGTTCTAAGGCGCTCTGATGAGTCAAGCGCACGACTATCGTCAGACAAAAGGTGCACAATATCAAGATCATCTTCGTTGTCCCACGACATGTTGTTATATAGAATGTGCGGGTCACAGTGATATAAACTGTTTTGAAGGTTTGCAGTAGAAGAAGACCAAAAATCAATAGTTTTTTCGTGTTTATTTTATTTTATTTTATTTTTTTGTTTTTACAACGCGTACATATATTTAATATACCAAATTGGGACTCAAATGTCGCGTACGTTGTTAGAACTAGAAAAACCCTTTTATCTCATTTCCAGTGGCACAAAAATATGTCCCTATAATGTTCCCGCGATAAAGAGAATACCAGCCCTTTAATGATTTTCTGCATTATTAAAAATTCCCAGAGAGATAAAAGCTTTACAGTACCAGATTGACATTTGTATTTTTTATTATAGAGAAAGCCTTGTAACCAGTTTATTTTTAGATAAATTTACTATATATTTTGTATAATCGGTACTATTCTACAAAAAAATTTTATTTATTAAAATACTACACACCTTACTGTAAAACTACGTGTACGTATATTTAATTGTTTAATTTCGTTTCTTATAACAAACTATCACTGTAGTCTGAAAACACAAAAATCTTATGTGTATGAATTTTTGTACACAATTTTTGTTTACTCAATGTTCTCTGTTTTAGCAATATTTTAGCAGTTCAGCTTCCGCCGAGCTACTCAATACTGTCATTCAAATTTAAGGAGATATTTTTTCGAATAAATCATTTTTATTTTTTTTATTTCTGTTTATTTTTTTCCTACTAAATGCAACTAACTTATTCGATATTGCTGCCTTCAAAGAAAAAAAAAAAAAAAAAAAGAAACAATCTTTGACTCAATTGTAAAAAAATATACTTAAACAGAAGTAGAAATGAAACAAATGTTTTATGCGAAAGTCTTATTTCACTCGGTTCGAGCGATCACGATGAAGATTTAGCTGACAGTTTTGGTTTTGATGAAGGCATGTTGATCGTTCAGCTGATCTAAATTATGTTTTTGCTTTTATTTATGAGTGAACTCAAACAAAATAGCAACTGTCGTGGTAATAATCTCTATTTATCATCACTAAGCTCGGTACAAGAATAAAATAAAAAAAACAGATCTAAAAAACCTGGGGTCTGGGATGGTAATTGTAACTGATAGTAATATTGTGGTTTTCATACGGCTAATGACATTTCCTTCGTGAACTAATTTTCGTTGTTCAAAAAACTTTTTAAAACATTTGGTATGGCGGTGTCTAAGCGTCATCTACTATCATGTATTACATATGTCCGATAATTTATATGTTTGCCATCAAAACTATGCCAGCATTCATCACTAGCTGATAGCACCAGTATTGATTATGAGAAGACTTGTACTATTAAAAGTTACCTTGGCTGACTTCAATCTGATTCAGAGACTCTGAAATTGTTTTTATTATTGCTTCGTGGAACTATCATTTCTCTCTTCGGCAGTTTGTACTCAACCACTTCCTTTAACACTATTCAGGAGATGATTGCCTCGGACTTTTTTTTTTTAAAAAAAAAAAACAGAAATCTATAATGCAGTAGAAACACTCGAATTCCTCTTCAATGAGTGTTTTAATCAATGTTAAAAAAAATAAAATAATTTCAGTTATAAATGCAGTTTGCATTAATTACCTGGTGTTGTGAGAGTTCTAATGATGACCCTCTTTGGTAGATCTGATATAGTTATGTAGTAGAATCTGATGTATAAGTTCATACTCAAAGTTTACTGCATTTTAGTTCAGTATATTTTGCTTTTACTGAACTCCCAAGGAGGTGCGTCTAACCCTCAAAGTTTGGGAACTCTCCTGAAAGACCGCTTTCTTTACCAGTTTGCCCATCGCCACTTTCCTTCTCTTCCTCCCTGCTTCCTTTATTTCTATTTAACTGTTGTTTTATCAATTTTTTTTTGCTTTATATTTTTTTTATTTGTTGTAACTAACTCCTTCATTTTTTTTTTTTTTTTTTTCGCTGCAGTTGCAATTGCCAATTTACAACTTTTGATATCTACATAATTTCTCACGTTTTCACATAGCATCACATCCTCTGCTTCACTATTTCCCTAAATACCATATTCTTGTACTAACTTCTACCATGCTTGGGGTTTTGTTTAAATTTCTCAGGTTTGTTTAAAATATATTTCTTTTTTTTATATTTTATTTTAGCGATCTTAGTATTTTAACTAACTTCTCTCTGCTCTAGTCTTGCCTTTTCCACGGCTGTTCCCATATTTGGATCTTATCGTGCACTAAAACAAAATGATGTAGCTCTAATTCGCACTTGGCTTGTCTACTGGATTGTAATTTCTTTGCAGTTCAACGTCGAGGCATACTTTGGTCTGCTGCTTTCACTGTTACCGTTTTTTCAGTTGTTTCGACTTGGCTTCATACTTTGGTTAATGATGCCCCAGACTCAAGGTGCGTCTCAGGTGTACACCACATACATTGAGCCATTCCTGGATACCCATGATGAGGAGATTGACAACTACATTGTTACAGCATTAGAAACTCTAAAAGAACTGGGTGCTGACTATTTGACTCGGTCACTTTACTATGCGCGCGAGTACGCAAGTCATTTTATGTTCCAGACAGAAGTGCGTTCTTATCAGCCTTCCACCACAGCTTTTGTCTCGAACTCCAACCATAACGAAAAACTCAGCGGCTCATACATGGATAACTTTTTTTTGCGGCTAAAGCAGCCACCAAGCTTCTCACTGTCTATGGATGCTCCAGCTTCAAGACAGTTATCTACTACAAAGCCAGTTTTCTTGTCGGAACCCAGCACGGATAATCTTGGCCCTAGCTTGTGGAATTCTGTTTTTAAAGCCGGTGCGGCTGTTCTGCAGTCTTCACTCTCGCAACAACAACATTCATCACAGCCCACAGTATCATCCTTTGCTCGCTCTAATGAGAAATCAAGCCCACCCGCAAACTCTCATCCTGATAAATCTTTTGGTTCTATGTTAAATGCCTTAAACGACCAGCTTCAAACTAACAATGCTTCCCCTACTGACTACTTGTCAACTGGCGTTGATCTCTCGTCTGGATCCGCCCCGTCCTCCATTGGAGTGAAGTCACGTTCCGAGATGGCCCAGACTACTGCCATACTCAATACTAATGTTCGAGTTAGCCTTTCCCAAGTACCATCGTCAACATCCCTCAACTCTGATAACGAATTTGATATTATTAAGCACGAGGAAACAGGTCCCGACGTGGATGAAACCTCATCTTTGTTGACTCGCAACCCGCATTCGCCTACATCCCCTGCCGCTGATGACTCGCGCGGGTGGTTTGGCTGGAAGAAGAGCCGTAGTGAAAACAAGTTTCCTAAAAAGTCTGTCAAAATTGAGTGAGGATAATAATGTTATAATCTGAGCACAACTAGTCGACGCTCCTATGTGGTCATGATTGAATGTACCATTAATTTTCATCAATATAACTTATTTTAGTCATATTTTTTTTATGTTCCGTTATTATTGTTATTGTTATTATTATTATTATTATTATTATTATTATTATTATTATTTATTATTATTATTAAAATTTTGACGCCATTGTAGACACTAAAATGAAAATGTTCTAGGTACGACCTCCGCTAACTGGCCCATTCTTGTTGTATTTACTTGATGTTCTCTTTGTATAACTTATAATTAGCTGTAAGGACAATAAAGTGATTATTATAGTAATTTGTATATCAACAGAACCTCGACAAGTTTTTCACTAAAATGTTCCTACTATTGGTTTTGCACATAGATACGTAGAAAAAGTCAGGATAATTCAAAAAAAGAACTGGAAAGAATAACTGAAAGTCCTACTTAATACCAGGAAAAGTCTTGGACTAATATTCAAGTCTCTAAACTGTTTACTGCAAAGCAGCTTGTCAAAGTTTTATTGCGTGTCGATCTCTGGTATTGATCTACTAGATGTTATGTATCCCAGGTGTTCCTTTGCACGTGTAATATTTCATCGAGAATTCGGCATCATCGAATGCCAGAATTATCTAAAGCACACCAAGAGCGCTAATTTCAAAGTCTTATAAAGACAAATGTTTTTGAATTCAAGGTCTTCTTTGTATATTTTTGTTGATTTTTTTAATCATGTAACTATGCGAAGTAAAGAGAGTTGATAGATTTTCTAGCTTAAAAAAAATGAAGATTGAATAGTAACTGTATGTGATGTAAGGACAATAACAAGATATTTCATCTATCTAAAGATTGAGACCTACAAAATATGCGTATGAATTTTAAGAAATATTACGAAACTATGTAATCAAAGATTGACAAAAAATTGCATACAATCATCTCGCCATATTGACACTTGTGGACGACAATGCTTGGAATAATCGTAGTATACGCGATGTGAACGACAGTTTGGTTTAATAGTTTTCATTGGTTCACTTTTCAAAACAAAACAATGAATGGTTTTTTGCTTCATTAATACAAGTACTAAAATACATGTTTTTCGGCAAAGGAGTTCTAGTTTCAGGAACTAAAAAAAAATAAAAAGGATACTTGGATGCTTGTTTCTTTCATGTTTACGTGATTGTGTTAAAGGGTTAGGTTTGGTGATTTCATGGATTGCATCATTCACAAACACAATGTTGTCAGTGCGGCGGAAGCACTAGAAACAGTAAAAAAGGTACAAACTTGGAGCTGATTTGGCACAAAAAGGACTCTAAATTGTGTCTTCAAACCAGCAAAAAAAATTTCCTTTTTTTTTTTTGACAATCAGTAGAAAGATATTATTGTAATAATAATGACGATGATAAAATCGTTTTGTTAACATTTGATGTCAATTTTGAAAATACTCCATTTTTAAATGGAAAGCAGACATACTTTCAAAAAAAAAAAAAAAGATGATTAATATGAAGAAAAAAAAAAAAAAAAGACTGACTAAAGGAATTAAGTTGATACGTTTGTTAACGACTTTGGTTTCTCCACAAGTTTTATTTTTATTTTGATCATTAATTCCATTATGCCCTGGAAATGAGATTACGGCTTGTCTCCCTCCGACGGAGCTCCTCGGTGCAACATGCAGTGCCCAACGCCCACCGACTTTTTTTTTTTTTTCATGTTTTGTTATGACCAGAATTTTCAATTTCACCGTGCAAAAATGCATACTTGAAAACCGGAATAATCTGGGTTAGTTAAATCATATCAGAAAATGATTATGCAATCCCAGACACTAAAATTTCATAATACTGACGATTTTAAACAAATCAAGAAAATAAAAACTAATTTATGATAAAATAATGAAAATAATTGATAATCAAATTTCTTTTAATTTTTTTTATTTTAATTTTTTTCCCTTTTTTTTCGCTCTTTTTATTTTAATTGCTTTTCTTTCTTTCTTTATTCAGTCTTTTTTTTTTATTTCTTGTTATTTACTTCAAATTTCTTTAGTTTATCAACCATCTTTCTCCTAGTAGCATTGAGAGCATAATTCTACACATATGAGCATGACATACTCATATTTCAACTCCGACTCAAACAAGCTCATAAAGCCCTCTAACTGTAAGTATTACCCCGTGTTTTAGCCTTGTATCCAAATTATCTCCTTACATCTCAACTAATCTTCACCAAAGCTCTTTCAGAAAATGATATTCATTTAAACTTAGATATACCTTTAGAAATGGAGCTGGACAAGTTTTACTACGGTCAGCTTGATGAAATCACTTCTTCTATTGAATCTTCGAGCACCCGGGCTAAAAAGAATTCTACTCTTTTAGATAACTCAGGTTTTAGTACAGATACTTCTATCACAAACATCAATGCTCAAACAAAAACTAATAGTCCAGGTTACTTTGACTATTCATTACCGACATCACCTTTAGATGCTATTAGCAGCATATCTTCTACCACTGTAGAGTCGCCTTCAATAACCACTCCCACATCGACATCACCTCTTACGACTACAGAGTCATTATCTTTTCTCACAACACCCTCAGCTGCGTCTTTTACATCTACACCTATTGGCATTACCAAGCAGTTCCAGTGTTCACAATGTCCACTTTCATTCCGACGAAATCATGATCTTAAACGTCACGTCAAAATTCATCTTCCAGTACGCCCTTACACTTGCGAACAGTGCTCAAAAGCATTTAACCGAAAAGATGCGCTTAGACGACACATCATATCAAAAGCTTGCAAAATGGGATTTGGTAGAGCCGAAAAATTGAGATCAGAAACACTTGTAAATTCTCACAAAAGTAATAATAACAGTTATTTTAGTATCCATAAAAACGGCGATGACAAAAGCAATAAAGCTGTTAAAAAGAATACTGATCATATCTCTGGCATTACGGAAAATTATTCAGCAATCAATAATATCTCTAGTAGCACGGATACTGCACTAGAAAATTTTTCAGAGACAAGTTTTTTGCTTGAAAAACAACTTAATAACATGTCTTTGCCATTATCTTCTCTTAATGTTTCTCAATCTGAACCGGATTTTATGAATTTAAATTATCAGCCAGACTTGGACTCCCTCGAGTCTTATTTTCTCAGCTCTGTTACGACCCCTTCTATAAATGATTCTATGACTACTTCAAAGGCAAAACTCCCAGCCACCGCAATGACCTCGAGTACACCAAGTTCATCAAAAATACCAATAAGTAATACTAGCATAACAACAAAAAGAAACAGCTCATTAAGCCCCTTCACAATAACTAATCCTGGAACACCGGCATCAACACCAATATCTCCGGTAGGTACAGAAGCTGCTGCACTTGAACCAAGTAACTCGATGAATGGAGAAAGTTCTAACAACGACTTGGAATCAGCTAAAATGAACTCAGTGCCTGCTGAGTGGTCCGAAATTTATAATCTTGCTGATCTGGCACAAAATTATCAAACGCAGACCAAAGATAACAATCAGCAGGACACTAAAAACAATTTCTGGGGTTCACCTTGGATCTGAAATACATATACATGCTTGATGAAAAATCAAATGATAATTATTTGATTTTATATATACACTTGTTTTGAATCAATTTTCCCTATAAATGTTGCATTTTTTTTTTTAATTCATAATTTACTTTATTATGTAACATATATTTTTTTTGTACAAAAGCTGGTAAAATGATATCAGCGTATGAATTTTAATGTTAAACAAAAAAATAAGGTCTCTAAATTTTGTGATAGTTTTAAAAAATTGGTGATTTGATAATTTGCAAAATAAAAAAAAATGAAGTAAAATAGACAAACCAAAGTATTTGGTATAAAAAAATTTTTCATGAATAATATTATGATAGACCCTTTTTTTTATTTATTAAAAATTTTTTCTTAAAAAAAAATACTATAAAAATCTTTGAACAACTTGAAATAAAAACTTGACATTTAATGAATCATTTTTTTTTTAAAAAAAAAAAAAAAAGCACAGCGTGTTTGAAAATAATACCATGAATATATTTATTATAATAAAAAAAAACTCTCATGATCTTTTTATGGTGACAGGCTATTAACACATAACAAAAAGCTAACCAAACTGACAGCATATAATTTTTCATAAACTAGTCAACAACAATATATATTCAAAATATTTAGCTATGACTTTCTGTTTAATATTTTTTTTAATGATGATAATGATGTGTGTGGCTGTTAAACGATGAATCCTCATGCTAGTGATTGTTCGAGTGGCTGCAGAAGTAACCATAAAAGACTATTTGCTTAAAAAGTCTCAAAATGAGAACAATGATTCATCCGTTTTTTATGAAGTCAGTTATTTTTTCAGCAGTTTTATTACTATTGAGAAATAAAAATAAAATCTAATAATAACCGATACTGCCCCGGTATTTAGAGAAATTTATACAGTTAAGCCCATGTTGTTTAACAACTCACTTGATATTTATACATCAAAAATTGAAAATGATAGCTGAAATTTTCATTTATTTTTATTTAAATGATATTTAAGCAATTTGCTGATGGTACTTAGCTTTTGAACACCAGGAAAACTTGAAATCATAAATTAAAAAAATATATTTGTCAAGTTATAAAAAAAAAGATGTCATTTTCTTGGCTTTTAATGTTGAACAAGCCTCAAAGACGTCAGCTCTGACAGAATCGGAGAAGCGGCTCTCGCGGCAGAGTAAGCCACCAACAATGGGATGTTCCTTTCCTTTTCCCCAGGGTGACCCTTTTTTTTTTTGTCAATGTAAAACTAATTTTTTTTTAAAAAAAAAAAACTTACATTCAATCAACTTTTGTTGGTCTATATGAATGAAAAATGTATATATTTTTTTCAAATTATATATGTATATAAATAAGATGAAATTAAATATATGATATTGATAAAACATTTAGTACAAATTATTTGTCTCTAAGATGAGTTTTGGCAACTTTTTCTTTTTTGATGAACCTTTACAGTTAAAAATTTTCAGCAATTTATGTCACAATTTAAAAATAATTAGATTATATTAAACTATTAGTTTTTTTAACTAGCCACTGATTTGTGGCATCAAGAGATTTTAGTTCTCTTTTTTTTTGTTTATTCTACGTTTTTGTGTGTGAGTGATACATTTCCTGAATGGCGTAATAATATATGTGCGATGAGAAAGAACATACCGCCGTAGGACAAAATTTAAATTTGCCATTTTACACCGCCGGCTAATGAAACCTTAAATCGTGTTAAAACAAAACCTAAAAAACACACACTCACAAGCCCTTTTTTTTCCTGTCTCTTTCTGTCACTCCATTCTCTCGAATCCATGTAAATATAACAATTCTACTCATTTGAAATTTTTATTCACAAATGACACATGGCATTAAAATTGCGTATCTACATTAATATCTCATTACGAAAACAATTTTTTCTTTTTTTGCAACTGTTTGTGTGACGATTGTGATTTGGTGTACAACCTAATGTATTCGGGAACTGGCCACAATTTACTGGTATTTGCGTGGATCACCAGCGGCCGCTGAGGCTGACCATTAATCTAAAAAATTCTACTTCTGGCCATTAAAATAATCATTGGAAGATCTGTCAACAATTACCAAAGCATACTGTTTTTTAATATGTGACTATCAATTATTTTATTAATGCAAATTTTCAACCGAGATAAAAAGAAATAACAAAAAAAGTAGCCTGGAGTCCACACGCACAAAAAAGAAATCAAGTTAAACAAAACAAAAAAAAAGTATTCATTGTAATGTTTCAATTTTTTTACAGGCTCATTGAACCAATTTTTCGTGGAACAAACTTTTTTAAAAAAATAAAAATATGTAGCATATGGTTATAAAATAGATGATATAAATTTCATTCTAGCTAAAAAAAAATAAAAATAAAAATAAAAAAAAAAGGATTTTAGCAAAAACTAATGACCAAGAATGTGGTAAGTAAGTTTTTTTTTTTTTTTTTTTTTTTTTTTTTTCGAAAATACAATTAAATTTAACTGGGGTTTGAAAAAAGGTTGAAATTCTAACAAAATTTGTTGTTTTTCTGGTTATGCAGAATTTATTTTGGTCACCCTTAAAATTTAGCCATCCGCCAATACAAGGTAGTGGAAATTTACGTATCTTTGAAAAAAAAAAAAAAAAGTAAAATAAAGATAAATTTTCATTTTTTTATTTATCAATTTTTTTTATTAAATTTTTTTATTGTTTACATTTTTGCCAACCTAAATAAATAACATTAGTTATGTGTGTTTACAGAAGTGAAATCTTATTGGTTATTAATACAAAAAGTTTTCATTTTCTCAACATGGTATGAGAGAACTGGGGAAATAGAAACTGTTCAAATACAAAAATCAGCACTTTTTAATCTTTAAGTTCTCGAATTTAAAATAATAAGTGACTCTCGACCAAATTATAGTTTTTCATCACAAAAAGTAATTGCCAAGTTTATTTTCAGTATTGTTCAGTAAAAATAAATAAATAAATAGGTTAGCTATACGAATGCCTGAAACACCTAGAGCGCGCTGAGAACGCTATTTTTAAAGTCTCATAGAAACAAATGTTTTTGAATTTCATGTCTTCTTTGTATATCTTTGTTATTATTATTTTAATTATGTAACTATGTGATGTAAAGATAATAAACAGATTTTCTATTTACCACCACAGGTTAGATATATACAGGATTTGTGTAACAAGGACTTAATTAACAAAGCCAAATTAAATGTAATTAAGAAATGTGATTGGCTATAAATATTAAAAAAACTACTAAAAAACAAAATCAAACAAAATCAGGTATTATATGGTAAAAGTAGGAAGTAATCTTATTTAGGGGGTTCTTAATCACGTAGAAGACGATTGATGACTGACAAAACTCCCGGAAGCGTCTCAAATACAGTACGTATCTTTTATGTAAATGGAGACAAGGTACTAATTGAGGGTCAGGGTTCACATACAAGAGCTTAATATTTAATACTCTTGTCACAATCAATCCTTGAAGACATTACTGTATTAGGATTTGTCAGGGTTTTGTTGACAGTGCAAACTCTTTTTCTAACGAAAAAATATAACAAGCTATCCTGATACAACATTGGTCTAGATTTCTATGCGCAGCCTCGCCGCCTAACTATATTGGCTTTGGAGGAATCCATACGAACCTCGTACTATATAGTAACCGACGATCTCTCTCTAGATCGCAACGCGGAATTCCATTGAATTCAACTAAGATCACTTCATAAAACCTCATTGAATTCAAATAAGAACAATTTACAAATATTAATTGAACTCAAATGATAACAACTTTAGAAATACCATTGGTTTCAAACATACAGGTTTTACTGTAAAACGATAGTTTTTTTTCTTTAAAAGAAGAATCATCAACAACCTTAGATTAACTATTAAAAAATATAGTTCTATTTGAGAAATTCTATTGGATTCTAACAATGTACGTTTTAGTATTAATTATCAGCGATAATGAATAATTGCAATCAATAGCATTTAGGCTTGTCAGACCAAATCTATTACATGATATTTGCATTGCTTTTAAAAAATTATTTATGATACTTGGTATTGTTTGATCCTTGTTTCTGGTAGTATTTTCATTCTTTATGGCCAATCAGATTACATTATTCTTTGTCTCATATTTTCCACAGTTTGGTTTTTGTAATATACGTATCATATCAATAAAAGGAAATTGTGATGAAAACTAATAATACATTTGCAAGTTTTTGACAATTTCAGTAAATTAAATGAGAAAAATAATTAAAAATGTACATTTGTCTACAATCATTCATTTGAAATTGAATCAAAAAAAAAAAAAAAAAAAAAGAAAAGAAATTCATTACTATGCAGCTCATACCAAATAGTATAAAAGTTTAAAGGGGCCCACTTGCTGCTAATACTGACGGCTGGTAGATGCAACTCAATGCTCAATAGACACATTTTATCACAATAAAAATTGCTGCAACTATAATTTTTGATTGTTTTTGACAAAAAGAAAACATCTAATATTTGCCCGTCTCTATTTTATACAGAAGCCTAGAACAGGAAAACCTTTAATATCTCTTCCAGAAAAAAAGTACATGTAGTATTAATAATTATCATACTTACTTTAACCAATATATATATATATATATATATATATATATTACCCAATACAAAAATCTACAAGTATTAATTTATGTTACAAAATTGTGACAATGAATATTTTATAAACAAAAAAAAAAAAAAAAACTTAAACACAGTTAGGAAATGCAAACAGAAAAAAGTAAAAGTAGTCGTCTTTGGAAACGCGTACCTGACATGAAGAGAATCGAACTATGGTTAGAAACAACAAACTGAGTCAGTGTCATTTCATTGATAACAAATCTTAAAAAAAATTCTTTATACAAATATACTTATAACATAAACAAGACTTCAAGATTTTGGCGGATTCTCAAGTTAGAGACATGAAAGAAAAACAAAAATTTATGTGGCTTTCTTCAACAAAGTACGTTGTTTTATAGTGAAAATCAAAGAAACAATCTCACATTGTTGTGGACAAATCTTTTCTCAAATACGATTATTTAAAAAACAGAAACTTGGCAGGGACTGACTGACAAATTCTAAATAAACGTATGCTTTATGAGCGACGGTTAAAAGAGAGAAGAAAGAAAAGTCGGTATCAGATTGATATCGGTTTGTTTTTAAATGTGACGTGACATTTAATTAGTTACTATATAGTGTGGTTTTGATTATGTAATTTATTTTAGTATGAGCTTCGTCATAATCTCAAAACAAACATAAAAATTATCGTTCCCAATTAGCATTCTAATAACGAGGTGATTTTAAATTGTATATTATGGGCTATTTGATATGCAGCCTTTTGTCACTTGTGTATAATGCAAAGTTAATTTTTATGCATAAAATATTATGTATATGGCTCATCCCTTCAATGTTTTTATTTTCAAATTTTTTGTATATTAATTGATTTATCACATACTAGTTACTGAATATGAAATATAATATATTAGTTATCTGTCTTGCCATTTATTTTATGTAGATACTCCCTCCAATCTTTTGATGATATTATAAATTGACATAAACTTGAACATTGAGATTAAAAAAATTTACAAGCTGATTTTGAGAAAGATATTACAACCAATTTTTATTTTTAAAATGTCCCTTTTTTAACGCATTTAACTATGAGTAAACCAAAAGAAAAAAATCATGTCAAAAATTTAAAACTTTTTTTTTTTCCCACATGGAGTGAAATTCATCATTTTTATAAAATAATCCGCCAAAAAAAAAATTACCGATTTCCTGAATAATTTTTTGTATACCAACCCACAAGTTTTGTACTTATAAAAAATTTATTTTTCATACTATTTCAATCAATTAAATAATAAAAAAAAAAGTATAATAGAATAGTTAATAAAAATTTATATGAAATTCCATATATAATAAGGTTTTTCATTTTGAAATTATGACTTTTTTTCCTCTAAAACTCATTTACCATGTCGTCAATGAAAACAATACAGAAATTTTAAGTCAAAATCTGTATCTTTCATTTTCAGTCTTTTTCAATCATAAAAAATTGATTCTAAAGTTGTATAGGGGGTTTATAAAGTAATTAAATTAAGATTATATTTACTAATAAGATATTTGATCACAAATAGTTTCTATCTTTGTTAGTAAATAAATTCACTTTTAATTTTTAAACTCTTAATATCATGATTCTAAATCAAAAAATTGTGATTTCTAGGATCAGTTTTACTAAATCTTTTTGAAAACTATCAGGAATGGAGCAATTATGCAAAATAAATTGTCCAAATTCTTTCATAGGTTTCTGGCCAGTTGGATTTGCTAGAAATAACTTGATTTCTAATAAAAGTATTTAAATTTTCAAAAGATTGAAAAAAAGCCATATCTCAGTAGTAATTAAGGCATTAATCATTGAGTTAGTTAAAAATATAACTTCAGTAAACATATTATCTTAGTGTGATACGCTTGTCTATTTTACTGTAATGCAAATGAGTTAGAACATAACTTGAATAACAATCTAAACACTCCTATGTTTTGAACAATACAAATTTTTATCAAAATTATAATTGATAGCAGTAATATATAACGTTTATGAATTAAAAAAAATACATCATAATATTTTGAGAGATTGATAGTAAATTTGTTGTCAAGTAGGTTTTTTGAATCAATTTGCCAAGTTTGAAGGCTGCATCTCCATTAAATGAGTTTCTATTTAGTTTGAAACAACTAAACTCTTAAAAGTTTCAGAGCCTGTGGTGCGGTAGTAAAGTATTAACAAAAGATAAGTAAGCCGCCCCAGCATCTGGCACCAAAGTTTCAAAATTATAATATCATAAAAAAAAGTTGAGGCTATCAAAAAAAAAAGTAATTAATATATATATATGTGCGCTCTGAAAAGGCTAATTTGAAAGTCTCATAGAAACAAATGTTTTTAACTTCACTGTCTTCTTAAAATATCTTTGTTATTTTTTTAATTATGTAACTATGTGATGTGAAAACAGTAATCAAATTTTTTATCCATCTAAAATGTATATATTAGTGATTACTTTGTCGACATAATAATCAAGTTTATGGCTAGTTTAACCTGAGAATACAATATTGAAAAGACAAATTCTTAGAAAGATAATGCTAACATCGGCAAAGTAGGTGAGCTTTTTTATTTGGACTTTTTCAAAATCCTTTGAAAATATTTAAAAGCTTGGATTTCAGTTATGAAATGTGAAAGTGTTACTGAACTTAGCCCAACATTAATAATACTGTTTAAAAGTGAAAAACTTTGAAATCAGGGATTTTGCAAAAGTTTTCTTTCGAAATTATATATATGTTTTTTTTACTGGCAAGAAAAACATGAAAATTTAAAAAAAAAGTAGCTTAACAAAATGTTTTTACAGAAAACCCTTCTTAACAAACCTGATATTGTAGCGTCTGTTGATTTTGGACAAATGAAAAACTCACATTGGCTGTGACTTCAAAATAAAAACGTGAAAAGATTGCAAAATATATATAAAAATGCCATTGATGAAGCATTTATTGTATAAAATTAGCAATCTAGATTTTGGAAACTTCAAGTTTTTTTAACACATGTTGATCGGGCCAAGCGCATACAGGCCAATTATTATTTGCAACTGAGATATGCCAATCTACCTTTACCCATGTTTTGAAAAAAATTATATAATAGAATAAAATACAATTTCCTATTCATAGCACTGAAGATAGCTATTGGCAGCTTGACTTGATCGGGGACTTACCAAACCACAATGTTTGCTCTTGCGGCAATCGCTTTAAATTTATCAATGAATCGAACACCAAAAAAGCTTTGTTACAAAAAAGAATATTTTTTCATAAGCCTGACTTGAGAAAGTGAAGCACTTTGACTATTTTAGTTTTCGATTTTTATCTTTGACACAAGGAACCATACCACATTATAAAGTTCTTAAGGAACATTTCCTTTTTGAAGAAAATGCTAGCACGCCAAAAAAGGCAAATGAAACCATGAAATAAATTAAAAAAAATCTTACTTTTTGAAAATTTTATTAAGATTAAAATGACCAGCTGATGTGTTGGTTAAGAAAAAATTGACTGGGATTTGTAGTTATAGATACCCACGTTATTTTATATGTATTATATAGATCTAAAATCATCAAAGGGTTCACAAGCTTTCAATTTTTTTCTCTTTTTTTATTTATTTATTTGATTTAATCTATTGTGTTTGTTTTGTCAAGACTTAATTTTAAGAGAAAAGAGAAGGGTGAGGAGGAGGAGAAAGCTAATATAGCTGTTTCAAAATATAATCGCATTGGGCACTATTTCAGAGTTATCTCTTCACAAGATAGTTTACCAAAAATGGCAGGAGTTAGTTCTTCAAGCAAAAGCTTTTAGCATTTTTTTTGCTTTTACAAATTAAAAAAAGGGAGAGGAATGATTATAATATACTTATGAATTGAACATCTGCTTTACTTGATGGTAATATGTGAATCATTATGTAGTCTGAGTTCATAACTCAATTCAGTAGTAATTGTGATATATCTAACAATCACATCAAATACACGCTAGATTTTAAATATTGTCAATATAGTAAATAAAAGATTTTATGTCTGTTTGCAATTATGGTACAGTTAATTACTTAAGTATTTCCTAGCTAAATATATGTACTGATTATCCTAAGCATTCAAAAAAAAAAAAATCAAAATATCCGACAATTCAGGCTTTTTGGTTTTGCGATATTAAGTAGGAAAAAAAATGAGTTTTTGGGATATCTTATTTTAGTCTGACTGAGAATTGGCAAATTTTGATAAAAATATTTTTTCAGATTTCTTCATCTTTTATATGATTTTGCTTTTTTTTCTAATTTTCATAATCATTTCGCGTATAATATGACAGGTTATACAAAAGAATAATACGTATTGCTAGCGATTTCTTTGTAAATATAATTTTTGTGCAATTGTACATAATTTTTGTAGACTTTAAAATATTTCAATTCAAAAAAAAAAGGGGGGTTTCAAGAAAAATTGTTTAATAATTAAATAAAATAAACTTATAGTTATCATTATATTAGCAAAACTTTTTTCTAGTTGATAATGTGTTACATTAGAAACACATAAAGTTAATAAAACAAGAAGAGTTTAATAGACAGCGGCCGCGCCTTGATCATTTCTGTCTTAGTTGCTTCAATGGCATCAAATAGCAATTATTTCATGGGTTGAAAATTAGTTTGTATTTACTAACATTAAATAGCTTTTGAACTGACATACATAATTTGTTAAGGTTTTATAGTGGGAGCTTTTTTCATTTTTATTTTTTTCTACATTGCAATTACATATTTTATTTGAAATTTTTATTCAAAGTGGTTCCAGCCAATTCGGTAAGTTTAATAGAGATATCTCAGCTTATTTTCATTTTACAAATGTTTGAGCATTTTTATTGTTTTTAACATAATTTGTAAAGGCCTTTTTTTAATAATTTAGAAATCAATACTTGGTTGTGAATACTTCAAGGGAAGGGTGTTGTTATTATGAATGACAAATTGAGGTTCTGGGATTTTGTGAAAAAGCCTCAGCTTTTTTCTCTCTCATTGACTTTTTTTTTTTTTCAATTCTCATTTTCTTAAGCAAAATTTACATTTCTGAGGATCCACAAATACCAGACCTAACTGTTTTTGAGTTTGAGATCTTTTTTTCATATGGAAGGATGACTTAAATACAACGAAATTCATCATACGTATAATTTATCAAGGTCATTGTAATTGTATAAATTCATGTTCAGACCTTGAGACTTAGATAATGTGTTTATCACCTAAGCTTTTAGTCAGAAAAAGTAGAAAGTAATGAAATTAAGAGAGATGTCTGAAAGTTTTTGTCCGATTGAGTCACTTTTTATTCCTTTCTCATGTAAAGCGTATGAAATAATAAAAGTGGAGATTAAGTCTCAACTATAAAAAAAATGTACATGTTAATTCATGTTGATTTAACTTTCATGAAAGGACCCTGTTTTACATGTCCATCAAGTTGCAAGCCTGCAGCTTAAGAAAGGGGCAGGACTTTCGTGTCCTATATTAGCTTGTGGCATTGGCAACGGTAGCAACAACAACATACTCAGCAGAAACAGCAAAAGCAGAAGCAATACCAGAAGCAGGAGCAAAAAAATAAAAAGGAGAAACAGAAGCAGTCTATGACTAGCATCTGCCAGATTTATGCAGTTGGTTACTTATGTATGTACCCCAAAAACAACATTAGAAAATTACTCTAAAGTCTTTGACTGGGCCCTTCGACAGACGCTACATGATTGATAAGTATGATGGTGGTCTACTGCAACCAACCAATGCTGTCTTACTCAAAAAAGTCTACGGTTTTCTTTTATGGGCGATACCTTTCAATTTTGATTTTAATTTTTTTTTTTAGAAACTAAAATAAAATAATAATAAAATTTAGGATAGCTCTTGCTCATTCACAATGAAATTCCTAATTGGAGAGTTACTCTCTTGAATTACAAGCGCACAGATTTTTATGGTAATATACTTACATACAGTGGTTGGTAACAGTACTATAAATACCGCTAGTTCTACGGTTTTGGGGTCCACTTCATCGAAGGCGTGACAAGAAAAAAATTTTCATTTTGTTTTATCAGCTACATAAAAACTACATCTATACATGGATTAGGAACCATGGCTTCAATATTTTGTTATCTTAATTTTTATTAATTAAATCTTTATTTTAAATTTCTATATATATTTAATCTAACAAATCTGATATAGATACTTTCCCCGACTTTCGCATTTTAGCAGCCTGATCGCTGTTGCTTTTCTTTCCCGACTCGACCACTTGCGTAGTGGGTTGCGACTGCTGAGATTGATGGTTCAGAAAAGGAGCAGGAGAGGATTGACCCAAAGAGGGAGAATGCTGCTGCCGAGTTAGCGATTGAAAGGTTGGCGGTGATTGGAAAGATTTTTTTATACAACTTTCACCAGATTTATACTGTCCAGAGGAAACTGTTAGTGATTGAGAATAGCCAGCGTTAAAAGACTGTAGCCGTGATTGAGTTTGTGCAGAAAATGTGAGAGGTGGTGCCTGCCACTGCTGAGGCGGTAATATAGGTAGTTGTGATTGTGGAAGAGGCAGTACAGGTGGTTGTCTTGGCTCTATAGAATGCTGCTGATTGTAGTAGGAAGGCTGATGTATTTGATGAGAAAAAAGAGGAAGTTGTTGTTGTTGTTGTGGTGGAGGCGGTGGAGGAGGAGGTGGGGGAGGTGGAGGTAATGGTTGCGAAATTGGTTGGTATTGAAGTTGATTTATTGTTGAATGAATAAGGGGATAGTTGTGAGTGTCATGTGTGCGCAGGCTGGGGTATGGAGTACTCAAAGTGCTCTGAGGAGGACGTCCATAACTAGGTATATCTGATGAGTGCCGATGTTGCTGGTACTGATTCCCGTAAGAAATGTGAGGTCCATCATGATATGGGTCAAACCGAGAAGGAAGTCCTGGTGGAGGCAAAGGAGGATACATGAGATAACCCTGATTATGGGAATTATGAGGGTACATTTGTTTTTGTGTGACAAGAGGGATTGTAGTAACTGATGCAGACACAGGTGCAAAAACACACTCTTGATTAAATCTTTTGCAGTTGTTACATCTTGGATCCTCTTCATTTCCGTCAGTATTTGGATTTCCAGAGCATCGAATCTAGAAAAAAAAAAAATCAGTCAATCAGTTAGGTAAAAAAAAAAAAAAAAGAGAAAATACCTTTCTTCTGCGGCAGTAATTACAAGCTATTGCTGTTCTTTGCCTGGCTTTAACCACCAACCTGTCTCTTTCTTTTTCGCCATCAGAATCGCGCCTGTCGCGATTTTTATTAAGGTCATTTGGCATTCTGCCTAATTCTTTTTGTTTTTCTCTAGAAATAGAAGATTTCCGAGTATTGCCACGTTTGCTTATGCTGCCACCCCGATTTCTGTTGGCTAATGAAAATGATGAAGATCGATAGGTTCCTGAATATGGTGACTTAACAATTGTTAAATATAAAAGTAATGCTAATTGGATACTTGAAAACCAAAAATTATCTTTATTGAAAGCTGAAGGCAATGGTGGCGTAATAATTTTACACGAAGGGTCACTATTGAAATTGATTTTTTTCGATATTATGGACCGACTTTTTTTACTATTTCGAACTCCGACAAGTAAAAGGCTGGCGATTAATATTTCTTTAAAAGGGTTTGAATCAAGTGATTGTTGCAAAATATCCATAACAGAGTATTTCGCAGATCTTGCAATTGTGAATTTTCGTTGATTTGAAAATATATTCGAAAAAACTAGATATAAGAGACTTTGAAGTATTTTTATCAGCCAAGAAAGATTTTGGTTTGCCACTTGATACTGATGATAATGAAAGAAATGTAGAACTGGTGTGCAAAGAATATTGGCCAACATGAAAAATTAAACTCTGAGTCGAACTAAAAAGAGTAGATAATTGGCCTGATTCAGTTATTATCGGTTTTATCGGCGAACTCATAAAAAAATTAGATAGAACTAAAAATTATGATAAAGTTGTTTTTTTAGCGAGTAGAACAATGAATAAATAATTAAAAAGTTTTTGGTTTTGATGATATTGCCAAGATAGAACAAGTTGTAGAAACTTGGAAGATTCTCAAGTCTAAAATGTTGTAAGATTAGTTGTTGATTTTATGCGTGAATGATTTTCTATTTTGAGTTTAATCCAGTGAAAAGTCACAGAAATCAATGAAGAAAGATTCAAAGAATTTGTGTAATGAAGTGGAAAGCACTAAAAAAAAAATTGTTAAAAAAATAATTTTTGAAAAAAAACTATTTCCACCCTGTCATAAAACCTTTGTAATGATTTAGTATAAAAATTAAATAGACGAAAAAAAGAAAATTTTTTCTTTGAAAATCTGCATGAACCCTTATGAAACTAGTCGTCAATTAAATAGTGTTTGAACTGTTGAAATTGACACCACTTCCACAAAAAAAAAAAAAAAAAAAACACAAGAAAAAAGCGAGAGGCAAGAATAAAAAAATTCAGTGTTTGTTGAATTGAAGAGAAAGCAACTAAAATATTTTTGACCAATTGAAGCAAATGGTGTTAACGTTTTGGTAAAAGCACAATTACTGAGAAAAAAAAAACACTAACATAAGTCGCCAATTATGATTGAAAAATTGAAAACAGGTCAAAATAATAGTGCTAAATCAATAAATTCAATCACCAACGCCATAACAGTAGCCAATATAAATTTGTGAGCAAAGTTGCTGACTACAAGTAAAGTTGAGGTAACCAGTACAAAGGTTAGGCTTGGGCAGATTGCTTGGAGATAAAAAAAAAAAAGGAGACAGGGACTAAAGAGTAGATAATGAAATTACATACCTGAGTTTGGAGAAGTCTGTATTCAAAGTAATAAAATTTTTCGTTCAACAAGAAAAAGGTTACACAACACAGCGTTTGTTAGGTTGCGTGTAGTGAGAAAAAAAAAAGAGAGAAAAAGTTGGCTTGAGAGATAACCAGAAAAATTTAGGAAATTTTGTTTCCACCCTCAGAAAAAAAAAATTAAAATAAAAATCGAATAGCTGAAAGAGAGAGTAGTTACAGACAATAAATTATTGATGTTGTAACCTTGTTTTAATCGAGTTATGGCTTGAAAAAAAAGAAAAAGAAAAAGCGAAAATCGGTCAGAGAAAAAGTAATCAATGTCAGGAGTAAAAACAATACAGCTCGCTATTGAGAATAAGCGTCTAACAAACTAAGAAAATAAAAATTTTTGACGAAAAGCTGTGTATTAGTTTGTTTAATATGAGAGTTTGTTGGTAGCGCTGGATTGGTGTGTTTTGTTGATATATTTCAAAGCACGGAAAAAGTTGCAAAATTAAACCGGGACAATCTAGTTAGAACAGAACAACAGTGACACAAATTGAATGATTGGCGCTTCAATTGGTAATAGAATCATAATGATATAGCTCGAGAGAAAGGTGTGGTTGTTGTGGAGCACAACCTGTTGACAAATTAAATGAAACGTATTTCTCAAGGTTAAAAAAGAGCAGAAAAATAGAAAAGGAGGAAGAAGGGGGTAAAAGAGTTTTTCTGAAAAAGAAAAGAATCTTCAAACAAGAAGAGATACAACCACAACAGATTAAGTTTCAGCAGTTTCTTAGACTCGAAAATGTAGTAAATAAGAAGAACAAAATTAAATAAAATTGAAAACAAAAAAAGTCAAAATAGTATGTCTATCAATAAAAGGAAATCAACAGGAAATGTAAATAAAAAAAATTAGGGATTCATATAAAGGTTTTCATTAATATGGAGAAATGAGAGAATAATTTTGAAAGGGTAAAAGATTCGTGGGTCATTGGGGATATGCTGCAAGGGTAAGGGTTAAACATTTTAAAACGAGAGTGAAAAATAAAAACAATTTTTTTTTTTCATTAAATTTTTTTTCAATTAGATTGTGACCCGTATAGTTGATAGTGCAAAACATTATAAGTCTTTGGAAAAAATCACAAAGAAATTGGAGATTTTCAATATGAAAATGATTATGCGATGAATTTTTAAAATATATAAATTTAAATTAGATTTTCAAAAAATTTTCACGGCTGATCAAGTACTGCGATTGACCTATAGGATTGAATTGTCACAACTAAATAAGTAATAAAAAGTAATAAAAAGTAATAAAAAATAAAAATAAAAAATAATAATAAAATAATAATAATGATAATAATAATGATAATAATAATGATAATAATAATGATAAATAATAATGATAATAATAAATAATAATAATGATAATAATAATAATAATAATAATGATAAATAATGATAATAATAATAATGATAATAATGATAATAATAATGATAATAATAATAATAATAATATATAATAATAATATAATAATAAAAATAATGAGTATAATAATTATGAAAATTTTTTGTTCAAATTTCGAAAAACATAATGTTTGACTAAGATAATATTTTTATAAGTGTATATTTCAGTCGTTGAAATCGTTGTCCAACTGTGACTTCAAGAAAAAAAAAAAAGTATATAGAAGCGTTTTTTTTTTATTCTTATTTCTTAATCAGTAAAAACGTTTTATTTCCTTTTTTTTATATTTCATAGCCAGATGTTTTTGAGCACAAATTGATTTTTTTATCGCAATTAGACACAATTAGAAAAGGATCATGAAACAAAGAAAAAAAATATTTTTTAGTGAAAGTAAAGAAGGAACAAAAAAGTAAAAATATTACGATTCAACAAGATTCCATACTGATAATATTCATCAGTAAGATCAAACTTCGGTTTAGGTTTTCAGTCTTAATATTGACTTAATCTTGGAAAAAAAAAATCAAGATATCACCACAAACTTCATATGTATCAAGTTTACGAGAAAACAATACTGGCGTAATGACGCCAAAAATACATATATATATATATGGACTAATATAAATAAATAGACAAAACAAAAAAAGCAGTTTAGATTAAAACTCAATGGTCTGTTGATCCCCCCCAAAAAAAAGAAAAAAAAAAGAAATTTGTACTATACAAATAATCAGCCTAACTTCATTTTGAGGTTGAACTATGAGCTTACGGTGCAAACTTTGTTGAATTTGTGTCTTCTACAACAGTAGTGACCTACAAACACAAAATATCACACAACGTGGTCAGATAAAATTTTTTTGGAAAAAATCTGTATGATTTTCATAACTAGAAAAATATGGACTTGCACACTCATCAAACTTGTATCTCATGGTTTATCAATGGATTATAAAAACCATATCATACTTTGTATGGAAATAGCTGCAAACTTGAATACAATTATTTTATTAAAAGGTGCATTGAATAGTCAATCTTAAAATATTGAAAAAAAAAAGTTTTTTTCATAAAAAGTTTTTTTTTTCTGATGATGAGCTTGATGAAAAAACCCTTTGGACAATAACCAAGTGGGACACAAGCACAAGTACCCTCTTTGAATACTACCGTCATCCTTCGTCATGCATGATTTTTTCCGGAAAAAGACCATCTAGGAAGTTGAAGGTCTAACGAGGTGACAAAAAACATGCATAACAAATTTCCCTGACAACATGACTTGCAAGTAACAAACAAATGTACTAATTCTAAATTAAAGCATTTTTAAAATAACTGAACTCAATTTATTGACTAATTTTTGTTTTAGAATTAACCAAATATTTTCTGTTTGGTTTTTTTTTATTGTTAATATTCAGAACAAGTTGATCTATTCAATAACACACGAAAATAGATTTACATAACAGTTGAATTTTTAATTTTTTAACGTACCTTATTATTGGCTTTACAAAAATTTCACAAAAATATAACATAAAGAAATTCTACAACTTTTCTTTTTTGAAAAACAAAAACAACTAATAGCCGCTGCATTTTTTCTATATTTCACAGAACTTGTTTTCTTTCTGAAAAATATCATTTTGTTTTCCATAGCTGAATGAATTTATTGATGATCAATATTATATTAATAATTTGAGTCAACAGATACTTCAAGTTTTTGACACATTAATAGTACAGTATAATTTAAATTAATCTTTGTACGATTAAACCTCATTTTCACCATATATACGTATTTAGGCCATTATTATAGTAGATAAATTTTTATACATCTAGATTGAGTTTTGATTTTTTATTTTGTATGAAACAATATTTGTTTTAAAAATATCAGATTTCATATACATCACAAAAGAAAGAAACAGATCCCTGATATTTTGTGAGCAATGCTATCATGAATAAAAAAAAAAGGAAGGCCTTTCTATAAGGCAACAGTTTATCATGAATAATTTATGGAAAAAAAATATAATTAAAAGACAATGAGTTTATTTTACTGAAAATTTTAGTTCATTTTATGAAATTTCAGTGCTATTATAATATTCACAATTTTATTACAAATTTAGAAAAATGCAACAAATATAACAAGTTGAAAAAAATAGATGCCTTTGATGAAGCATCGCAATATAGATATTATTTGACATAACTTTATAGATATGAAAAATATAATAATCAGAAAACTCAGATATGTTTTTATTTTCAGTTAAGCTAGATATATATATAAGGATTACATCTACAAATATGAATATTTAAACAAACAAACAAACAAACGAAAAAAAATAAACACTTAAAACATGCACCAAAGAAAATTCTTAATCTGTGACAATTTGATTTTGAATGATCTACAGTCACGTAGATGTACTGCATGTTCTTTGTCATAAGCTCATAGTCAAAATTACGTACAGTCCAGAACCAAAGCCAATATTTTCATAGGTTTATTTGTGTGTAGTCATAATTGAATGAAAATATTTTTTTTGTCTCAAAATTTTGTACATAATACACCTTTAATAAAACTAGTTTTTGAGTACCATAAATGTTAAATACGGTGAGAATGCTTTATGAATCTATAGACTTTGTTTATTCCAGGTTTTTCATTCACTGATTCATTACCAAAGGTATTGAACAAAATATAATTCACAGATACGTTCAAGTTTTATAATTAAAAAATGTCTAAAATCTTTGGTATTGTTTGTACCAGGTATGTTGGATATTCTGGTTTACTCGTTGGCTACACTCAAAATGAAAGATTAAAAGTAAAAAATAAATATGATTTTGGTATCATCACATTAAAAATAACGTGCGATTAGAATATCTATCGATAACTGTAGAAAAGTACTTTTCAGAATTCTACATATCTTACCTTAATAAAAATATTTTAGACTAATGGTTGTAGATATGAACACTATTTTTGATGACTTTCACAGTCGTTAACCATACTCAATAAAAATGCATGTAAGCATGTGGGTACCAGGAGATTTGAAGTTAGCAAGTATAATATTTTTTTTTTCTCATCTAACTGTTTATAGTGATCGGGTTAGGGGAGCTTCAGGGGCATTGTTGTTTTACAGAGAAAAGAAAATCAATCTTGCTTTAACCATGCGTACAATTAAAAATAAAAAATAAAAAAAAAAGAAACGTTAGCTTTAGTTATATACCCTAAACCTTCAAATTTCGTTTTTCCAGAAATTATTAGCGGGTAAATAACAGAAGAAAAAAAAAGATGAAATATTGATTACAAAAATTCTTTTGATAAAAATTATTTTGTTTAATAAATAAAAAATCTGTCTATTGCTCTTACATCAAATAGTTAAAATTTGTTGTTTTATTACTTTTTTTCTTTTTTTTGCAAACTGAATAGTTGTAACATTATTGCTCATTGGAAATTCGTTTGAAAGTGTTTCGTCCCAGATAAACTTTAATAAAATTTCAAAAACTATCCATCATGTCTTTAAAATACCAAAAATGTTCTACTTTGATTTAGGTTAATTATTTTTTATTTTTATTTTCATTTTATTTATTATATACTTTTTGCTCTCATTTTGAGTAGAAACTTGATTTGTTTTAAATAACAAAATTTTGTTTATTATTAATCGTCAGAATGAAGATAATTTTTTTTTTCAATATCCTTTTTCTAATTCATAACAACTACGATTTTTGAAACTATTAAAAATTAAAAAAATTTCTAACGTAAATCTAGCTTACAAAAAATTTTCTTCTACTATCGTTAATTTACAGCTTTTGTAACGGAGTTGGCCTGTCGAGCACAACTACCATTGCTTAATGTGCGTCTTGTTACAACCCTCAGTCGTCTTTTATTAGTTTATAAATACATAATGCTATTCATAATAAAAGCTCAACAAAAAGTTTTTGAGTCCACAAATGAAAAGAAATCATCTTTTGTAAATGGTGTATTTGAATAACTTAAATTTGGACAAAATATGTTCATATTTTCAACTGTTACAGAAATAAAATTGTTCAAAATGTCTGTATTATAAGTTTATTTAATAAAATAACTCACTATTAAAAGAAACAAATAATTTTCTATAACCTGAATTTTTTCAGTGATTTATATAATTATATTTGAAAGGTTTGTCCATCAATAAACAAGACATGATAAAAAAAAAAGTTTCAAAAAATTTCAATACAATAAAGTCTTTCTACAAATCGTACCAATTTGTGTCCTTTCAGTTCAAATACTTTTTTTAAAGTTTGACCAACTATATAATACAATGAAACATTTACAGCATAAACATTGATTTCATCTTTTATAATATGAATTTTATAAATTGGGTCAAAAAGGTCAGCCAAAAATAAATTTATGATTATAACAGCTCAACAAACTGGACGAACTGAAAACTGGATTATTTTTGTGAAATAGAGATTTTTATTTTTTCATTTTTCTCAAATATCACAAAACAGTACTCTCTGTTAAAAGTTGTTTCTATCATCAAACTCAAGTAATCAAAATATTAAATATTAATTCAATAGGCTTGTAAATTTTTCTAGTTTTGGCAAGCAACTTGAGATGTTGTAATTAAAGCATTAAACATTCTAGCTGAGAAAATGTTCCGAAGTCAACTATTATTGGTCATTATTAATTTCTGTGATTTTATTTTTATTATTTAATTTGTATTAATTGAATTTGCTGAGATTTTTTGAATTGATTACAATGCATCATTAGTTGCAACCAAAATGTTGAGTTATAGTTTTTTGGAGAACAATGTTGGCAACCAGTCTAGGCTGCGTAAGGAAAGTTTAGTCGCCCGTGGGTATTTTAGTAGCGTAGCATACTTTTTTCAGTAAAAAAAACTTACATATTGGGAAACATTAAGCATACTATTAGGATGTGAATTCAACACTGACGGCCAAGTGTAAACATCGTGCAAGTATCAGTTTACAACACAATTTTTATTACCACTCAAGGAATTAATAATGATATGTTTATTTTTGTGTTTACCATAATTATGACAAACGAAGTTTGGTGTGTGCCATTAACAATGTGATAAAATAAATGTGCAAACATGCTATATAAGTTCTGAAAAGCGGTTGCTGTCATCATTGAAAGCATGATTGTTTATTTTTTGTGTGATATTTTAGTAACGTTCACCCCTAGGTGTAAAGCTTGAACATATCTCCAAGGCGTATCTTTAACGCATCCCTTACATCTCTAATAGTTACTGTCATCAATATGCAGTTGTCTCCGACTACAAAAATACTCTACACGTTTTTTACGCCTTAAAGACCAATTACAAGCGCATTGGCATTAACCCTTACCACATTTTAGTACATAGACTATTTCATAAATGCTAAAATATACTGAGAAATTTTTAGAGACGTATATATATTTTACATGATTGGAAAACCACTATACTGTAGTTACTTTTTACATTTATGTTATAATAGTTTATGTTATTTAAATACTATTTCCGTTAATATTGTCTTTCTTTATGGCCAATGATATCTTTTTTTTCTTTCTTTCATGAATCATCTCTCGTTCCAGGCACATTTCGACTATAAACAGATTATTTTTTCTGGCAAATAGATTTGAATTCTCAAAAAATGTTTCTTTAACATAGCAAATAACTGGAAAATTAAAAAAGTGAGCAACCTCTAAGTGGTGCAACTGAAGTTATATTTAGTTGAATTTTTTTTTGCATTTTTCTATAAGAACAGTAATTTGTTCTTAAAGTAAATTTGTAAATTTATAAATTGTAAACTAGATTTAAGGAAAAAAAAAACTGTAATTAATTTTCGTCTTACGTAAGTTCTCGTTTAAATGGCCATTTTTTAATTTTTAAACAAGCACTCAAACAATAACAAATATTGTTAATGAGATAGCAATTTTTTGAAGCAGTAAAAGTCAATGACTTCAAAAAAACATTTGAATGATTATCAAATAAATTAAAATCTTCAAAGTTCAACCGTATTATATTGAACGAAAATTTGAGGTTAACATTTAAATTGTGACATAAACCCAGGATACAAAGAATAAATATATATATATATACGTATAATCCAATTGGTTCTAGAAAAAAAAAAACTACCAAAACGGATTTTGAAATAATAACAAGTATCATAAGATAGTTGCCAAAAGTAATTCAAGTATAACGGTGTTCAGTTGTATACAAAATTACTAGTGGAGAAATTTTTTTTTTAAAAGCTCCTCATTATGTTGATACAAAGTGAAGCACTGCACTAACTATAATAATGAAAAAAAAAAAAAAAAAAAACGAATCTTAGATTGCAGTCCAGTTTAGATTGAAACTGTTTTATATAAACAAAATTTATTATTTGAAACTGCCAATAAAATAAAATAATACAATCAAAGCATCACTTAGTAAAAAAAAAAAGACATTAAACACTAATAGGCCTTAAGACTACGATGAGCTTGTCATAAACATACATACTTTTAGACGGACCATAAATCAACTTCTCATTCTGAAATGATAATAAACAAAAAAATAAATCATCGAGTCCAGTAAGAATAAGATTCTTAAAATATTCTCGGTTACAGATCTGTTACCAAATTTATATTTGATAATATAGAATGCGATTGATCAGGAAGATATTTAAAATCTCATTTTAAGTATGCTTCAAAGACTTAACGATGTAAAAAATGTAAAAAATGTAAAAAAGGATGGTATACCAAATACTGATACTATGATGATCTGGCTTTAAATTAATGTTATTTTTTTATTTACTTTGGATATTGAAATGTTATGTTATGATTATTTTAAAAACTTAAGATGTTTTTGTTCACGTGCTTGCTTTTTTTGGGTGTTGCGCACTTTTTGGTCACTGAGTGTATTCAAGGAATCCCATTGAATCCTAACAATATACATTTGAATATCAACCATAAGCATTAATGAACAAGTGTAACCAAGAATAGTTTGGGCTCGTCAGACCAACTAAAGGACGTTACAGTCAAACTAATACGTTTTTTACGAGATTCTCATTAACCTCTCATAAATGATTGATCATCACTTTAGATTTCTTTAAAAAATATTTTTAAATTTAATTGATCTGAATTCATGAAATTTCCTTAAAGTTGAATAAAATAAATTTCAATATCAAGCATAGGCAATAAGAATCAATCGTAACTAATGGTGGCTGGGTTTGTCAGACCAACTTTGTTGTAACCTCAAAAATACTTTGCGCTAAGTCGGAAACAAAAAACTGGAAAATAAATCAATTTACTCCGCACCCAAAACATAGTCTAGTTTGATATAGATAAAATTTCACAAAAATTTTCCAAATTTTATATACCGTCATCTTGAATATTTTTCAACAAAAAAACACAAAAAGCAAAAAATTGTAAAGCCAAGTTTGTTAGATAAATATATTTAACTGGGCTATGGTTATCTGGTTAGATAAATTTTATTTTGAAATAGTTTTTTTTTCAACAAGAAAGCAACCTCAATGGATTAAAAATTGCAACAACAATTGTGAAAGAAGTAAAATTATAATAAATCTTATGGCTTTTGATAATAATAAAAAGCGGGCGTCTGGAATGCTTCTCATTTTATACTCTCAGAAACCATAATGAATAACCAATAATACTTAGAAGTCTTTGAAATATATATATATTCAAAAACAACTAAGCAAAAAGCTTTCAGGTGAGACAGTGTACAACATGGGTTTAGATATCACCGACATAAAGTTCTTTAAAAAATGACTTTCTGATCACAATATTGAAGCAATAATTTGGTACCACAATTTCCTTATTCAAATTGTATTGGAAACCTCTGAGGTTATACAATGAAAAAGAACTACCACCCAAAAATACTTATAAGACTTCTTCTATTAATGAGGTTTATATTTTATCAAATCTATAATTGAACTTGAATCAAAGCGGTGATATTTTAATGAGTTGATAAAGTTCATACTGTGGCGAGTTGATGATATGAAAAAAAAAATACGTAAAAAAAAACATTTTATTGATCTAAAATTTGATATGATGAAAATTTAGACAACATTATATCATATTATCACGGTTTAATTTATTCATGTAAATATTTTATAGATGAATAGAAAATCAGTTTATTGTCCTTACATCACAAAGTTACACAATTAAAATGATAATAATAAAGATATACAAAGAAGACATTGAATTCAAAAACATTTGTATCTATGAGACTTTGAAATTCGCGCTTTAGATGATTCTGGCATATGATGGCGCCGAACTCCCCATGTAATGATACATGTACTAAAAAAAACCCGGGATACATTTTCAGTTTGTGACTATTTTTTGGCTAGATTTTTTATTCTGTATTTTTTGCATTGATTTACTTTTTCCATGATCGTTAAAAATAAAAAGTTAAAGGTACCCCATAGGTTGGGTATAATACAGCTTGTTTCCATTAACACTTCGTATTCAAGTTACTTGAGCTTCGGCTTTGCTTTTAAAGTTGCAAAAGTTTTATTTTGTTTGTGGGAGCGTGCCCGCACCAGCCTTTATCTCGTTTTTTTTTTTTTTTTTTTTTAAAAAAAAACAAAAAGACATTTGTTGTTGTTTCATATAAATCTATCCAGAAAGTAAAAAATTGGCACAAAAAAATTATTTTTTAACATTGAACGCGCCCTATAGATTATTTTTACAACTGGGATTTGAGAATCAACAATCAACATATTTTTTCAAGGAAAAACTTTTCTTTATTTTTTTGAGAAACAAGATCTCTACGTTTTGTTGTTGTATATACGTAAGGAGTTTGGTATTTAATCTTAAAATTGAACTTCTCAATCGAGTTTTTTATAATTCAATAAGCTGCAATAATTGCAAGTACCAAGATTGATTTTTTTTTTTAAACCACCTATAATTGTGGATTAGTTTTTCCATATATTGTGGAAATGAATTAAAATACAATTTATTTTTCATAAGACTTCAATTGATTTTAGCCAAAAGACCATGTTCTCAAATCAGTCGATCCAACAGAACGAAAAAATAAGAGCCAATTACAGATTTAGAAAATCACCTAACCCATTATTGGGTCTTCGAGGTTAATATTGATGTTTCAATTTTGTTGATGCCTTCTTTTTTTCATCTTGAACCATTAGTCAATTATTATAACCTCCTTCACCCCATCCCCTTAATAAAAGCAAATCAAAATGAGCGCGCAAAATATTGATCTTGTGGAAATCAAAAATTTCTTAGTTGAAATAGCACAGACGGCCGGCAAACTAATTAGGGAAAAGAGTGGTAAAGTTAACTTTGATGACAAAAAGAATGGTAAGAGCCAACAGCAACACTTCAAGATTTTATATATAAATAAACGCAATTGAAGGGCCCCCTAACTAATCTTGAATTAATTAGGTGTCGACTTGGTTACGGAAGTGGATAAAGCTGTTGAAGTTCTTGTTAATAAAGCATTGACTGAAAAGTACCCTGATTTCAAGTTCATCGGTGAAGAATCTTATGTTGCTGGCGAAACCAAGATCACTGATGATCCAACATTCATTGTGGATCCAATTGATGGTACTACAAACTTCATTCACTTTTTTCCCAGTTCTTGTATTTCTCTTGGATTTACTTTGAACAAGATCCCTCATGTAGGTGTCGTTTACAATCCTTTCCAAGACTTGCTTTATACAGGTGTCAAAGGACAAGGCTCTTTTTTAAACGGCGAAAAACTTCCTTTACGTCCCTCGGCTGCTTTGACACTTCAGAGTGCACTAGTTGCTATTGAGTGGGGTTCAGACAGAACTGGTAGCAATTTTAAAATCAAGACTGATGCTTTTAGTTCTTTAGCTGCTGAAACCAAAGACGGAGGCGCATTTGCTCATGGATTCAGATCTCTTGGTTCTGCTGCGCTTAATATTTGCGGTGTTGCTACTGGATCTTTGGACTGTTACTGGGAAGGTGGTTGCTATGCATGGGATGTTTGTGCTGGTTGGATCATTCTTTCGGAAGCTGGTGGAAGAATTGTAGGCGGCAATCCTGGCGACTGGAATACTCCTCTCGATTCAAGAGTTTATTTGGCTGTCAGAGGTGGCGAAAATCAAGAACAATTCATTAAAGACTTTTGGAGTCATATCAATGGAAAGCTTGAATACGAGCATTAGCGTTTAGTCCTTTATGATAGCAAACCTTCTTTAACATAGCAGAAATTATACCGCACAACCAGTCATTGAAATCATTTTTTTTTTATCCAATGGAATGGTTAAATTTTATTAGTTACCCATAATCAAGTAATAAGAAAAAAATATTGAAATATTGCTTCTGTAAATGATATATATAGTATGTTAACTTTTGGTATGAAATTAACTGTTAAAAGAGAAATCTTCAACGAGAGATGAGTTGGGAGAAGAAAAAAAATTTTTGGCGTTCCTGTTCAACTACCACAAAAAAAGTCTTTCTTTTTATTAACCCTCCATCAATTTCTTCAAACAATAACGAATACTATTAAACCAAATACATAAACATGGCCATCGTGACAATAACTCGACCTGAACGTCTCAGAATCATTCAAGATGTTAAACTTGACGCCGATGGTGATACTTTTCTTCCAGATGCTACAAACGACTCTGACCACGAAGGAGACCTTTCAAAGGTCAACGTTGGCACAGTGAACAACACCAATCTCGTCACTCCTGGTGAATTAGTAACAGATGAGACCTCTTGGATGCGAGGTCATGGTACTTACTCAAAAAACGATAAGACTTATTCTTCTGTTGCCGGATCAATTGTTCGAGTCAACAAGCTTCTTAGTGTGAAGCCACTGAGAGGAAGATACATTCCGGTCATCGGTGAGCATGTAGTAGGACGTGTCACCGAAGTCGGAAATAAGCGGTGGAAGGTAGATATTGGTGCTAATCAGGAAGCTGTCCTAATGCTGGGTTCTGTCAACTTACCAGGTGGTGTTTTACGACGTAAATCGGAAACGGACGAACTTCAAATGAGAAAGTTTTTGAAAGAAGGTGATTTATTGAACGCAGAAGTCCAATCATTATACGCAGACGGCAGCGCATCGCTACATACTAGATCTTTACGGTATGGTAAGCTGCGTAATGGATATTTTCTTTCGATTCCTTCTTCTCTAATAATCAGATCAAAACTTCATTCTTATCATTTGCCAGACAATATCGACTGCATCCTGGGTGTTAATGGATATATTTGGCTTAGCAAGAGAACTAAAGCTTCAGCAGCTCAGAGCAACAACGTTTCCATTACAAGACTGGAAGAAGAGGCTGGCCTAGAAATTTACAGCGATATCAATGAGGAAATCTCGACGTCTACTAGACAGGCTATTGCAAGATATGTTAACTGCCTACAAGCCCTTGCTTACAAAGAAGTTGGCATTAACGAAGCTAGGATAGTTGCTACTTATGAGGCTAGTTTAGCATACAAGAATGCTGGAGAACTCATCGAGAACGAAGTCAAGCAAGCCATTGTTTATGAAGCTCTTGCGTCAGAGTGAAACTATTTACACATATAATATTATTTACATAAATTCTTAATTCTATTCGTCCTCGCTACGCTTTAGAATGTAGTAGTAGGTAGATCCAAAGTGATACTTTTTGGATTCGAGAATCTCAAGGCCACTATCCTGGACAATAGCGTCAATATCAAGGTTCCATCGGCAACCCCATTCCTTGACTCTCTGCTCAGCCTTTTTATCCATAGTTTGATTAAGAGAGTCGTAAGATGATCTGCCGTGCTCTAGCAAAACAATACGACCGTTGGGACGAAGAAGAGTTTTGAAATTTTCCAAGGCAGCCTGAGGATCCTCATGAGAACACAAGCCAAAAGTCTCAAAAATTGTATCAAACTTTTGACCAGAGTGTGAAGCTATTTCAGCAAGATCCTCTGCCTTTCCACGAACGTATTGAACCTTTTCGTATTCAGGGTATTTCGAGGTAAATTTTTCTCTAGCAATTTCCAGCATGGCCTTGGAAGAATCCAAAAAGGTAATAGAAGTGATGTTATCTTTATCAAAGTAAGGAATGTTTCTGCCAGTACCGCATGAGACTTCCAGCGCATCACCCTTAATTTGCTTCATGAGTTGTCTACGGCGGTACCAGATGTGAGAAGAAAGCTCTTCAAACCAAATTTTCTTGTCGTATTCACGGGCAAGACCGTCAAAAATATCTGTCGTATCCCTGGGAGGCGGAACGTTCAAACCATCTTTACTATGATTACAGTTTGCATGAGACTCACCATCTTGTTTAGTAGACTTGGTGCTTGAAATTTCGTCAATTTGCGTTTTTTCCATTCTCTCTTTCTCCAACTCCTCTTTCATTTTGTAAGGATTAGGCTCGCCAGTTGCCTTATACTTAGTGTCGTATAGATATTGAACACCAGCATAAGCAGTTGCTACATAAAGGAGAATCATACCAAAACTTGCCCAAGTTCTAAATGAAGGATGCTCATTCAGCTGTTTCCAAGCAAGCTTGATCTGCTTGTACTTGGTCTTGAGTGATTTACTTGGGGGAGGAGCAGGAGGTCTGCTAGGTTTTGGGGTCGAAAAGTAGCGTAATGCAAGTCGACTAGAAGAATTCAAATATACATCTTGTGACAAAAGTCCAAGAGTCCTTCTAGCCACCGGCCGTAGTCCGTGTCTTAGCAGTGTGTGCATTTTGATGGGTTGGTTGAGTTGATACTACAACTTTAAGAATCTGGGTTTTTTTTTTTCATTTTTTTTTTTTTTTTCATTACAAAATTTAGATTTTCATAATGTTCATTTGATAAGTTTCTATAGGCAAACAAAACAAAAAAGTGAGGTTAGGGCAAAACAACAAAATTTTCTGTTTTTTATTACAGTCCGACCATCTTTCTCTTGTCAAGATATTGTAAAATATTCGATAAAAGCATATATCTAAGCAAATAAATTCAAATCATGTCTAACTCTGACGTTCGGCTGTATATTAAACCCGTCACTAGAAGTGGTATGTCTATTCATCTCGTTTGTCTAAATTGAGATTAATGGACGCGTCTCTGCGTCAACGTTGTGTACAAAACGTGTCCAAGTGAAAATTTGTTGAAATGGCTGCCAACAATGCTTTAGCAGCAACTATCACAAAATGATATTGAAAAGAATTAACATCGTTTTTTTAGTTTCAAAGAACGACGTCTCTGACGTCTTTTCCAAGTTTGGCTCTATCTATGAAATTAAGTTGATGGATGGATATGTATGCAACAAGAGTGACGAATTAACAGTGGCGTAAAGAAATCGCTAACCAAGACCCTCTTTTAGGGCTTTGTTGAATTTGAACAAGCTGAGGATGCCAGCAAAGCTGTTGATGGTAAGATATATTGGATGAATGAGATTGTTAAGACAATGAAATGATGTTGAGTTACTGACAGTATTTTTAGAATTAAGTATGTTGGCGTTTGGTCCAACACATTGTACACTCGGTCCCGAGTTAAAAACAAGAGTTGAAATCTAACTGCTCATTTTTTTTTAGACAACTCTGAAGTTTTTGGTGAAACTCTCCAGGTGGCATATGCCCGTTCTTCCGAAAGACGTGACGATCGTCGCGACTCTCGTCGGGACACTCCTAAAGAGATCATTCTTTACAGAGTTGGCATCAACAATTTGAGCTCCGACACCACTTGGCAGGTATGTGCCTTTCAGTTTAAGGATAACTGGTTCCCTGAACTTCCCTTTTCTTTTTTTCCATTTTTACCTGAATCCTACCCTATCATGAAGGAATATTTCTTGTGTTTGTTGCCATTGCTCGTGCATTGTTTCTTCTCTGCTGGTTATATCCTTTGAATATTTCATCCTCATGTGGAACCTTTATGCTTTTTTTTCTTCAATTGACGTCGAACGTTGTTTGTTGTTCTGACCACGAGTGTTTGCCTTTGCGAAATAGGATTTGAAGGATCACTTTAGATCTCAGGACGTTGACGTTGCTTTCTGTGACGTGTCTCGCGACCGTGACGGTACTGGGTAAGTTTTTGTCAATTTATGCAAGCTGAATTTTTGGACCTAATCTAACTTGACCAGTTACATCGATTTGCAAACTAAAGAAGAGGTTGAAAGAGTTGTCAAGGAATACGCCGATTCTGTTATTAATGACAACAAGGTTGAACTTAAAGACGATGTAAGTTGGCCTAGAGCTTTTGTGCTTATTCAATTTCAATACTAACAGTATCTCAGGGCATTGTTCACCGTCGTGCTCCTAAGACCAGAGATAATAGAGATCGCCGTGACCGGGATTACAGACGCGATAGCAGACGTGATGATAGACGTCGTGATCGTCGCGATTTTGATCGTAGAGACCGTCGTGACGATCGTCGGGATGATCGTAGAGGCAGTGACCGTCGGGATGACCGCAGAGACGATAGAAGAGGTCGTGACCGTCGTGATGACCGTAGGGGCTCTGACCGCGGCCGCCGAGATGACAGACGTGATAACTTCAGACGTGATGATGATAGACGCCATAGAGGTCGCAGAGACTCTCGGGATGACTCGCGTGATCAGAATGACGACAGAAACCGGTCTCGCTCGCGCTCCAGATCTCGCTCTCGCCAAAGATCCAAGTCGCCTGTTAATCATAGGGACTACACTCCCGAGCCTATGGATTCTAAACCTGATGGCGGAGTCGACAACGGAAAAGATACTAATTATGAAGGTTCTTGGTAAACTGTTGTTTTACATATATTTTATATGAGTTTTTATTGCAGACGAAAAAATAAATATTTTTTTTAAAAAAAAAAATTATGGATAAATTTTAACATTCTAACAATGAATTGCTACTAATTTCAAAGTCGGGATTTTCATTACTCGTAAATATCATGACAATAAACAGTTATGAATCTATAGTAAAAAAAAAAACAATCAAATAGGTTTGTACAATACCCTTTGCTTTCTGGATAGAATCAAAGAAAAAAAAGCCCCCCAAACACACTAATTTCTATGCTTATTTTAAAAAACAAATAATAAAGATTTATTATTCATAACTGCAACCCCGATTATACTTAAGAATCATCGCCAGATTGCTTCTTTGCCTTTTTCGCTTTCTGCTTCTTCTTTTTGTCCTTCTTTTTCAATCCTGTCATACCACCTTTAATTACTTCTGTGTATTTTATCCAAAAATTCTCAATGTCATCTGCTGAAACGACGGTAGTGAATTTCACTTTATTATTTTTGTTGGAGTTGCCATCTGTTGCTCTGAATAAAAGTGAATGTGTACTGTTGGTGTTAAGGTCTTGAAGGTTGTCCTTCAACGTCGATGTAGATACAGTAGATCCAACCACGTTGTCGCCAGGAGAGACTTGAAAAAGAAAAATCATAATTAGCATTCATTTTATTAAATCAAATAAAAAAACAATTTCATATTAATCGTTTTTTTTTACTCACATCGCTTTTGCTGTAAAAAGACACTTGACTTGGAATCAGCAAAAAGCTGTGCTAACTTTGCTAAAAACTAAACGAGAGCCAGGTTAGGATATACTACAGTTAACACAACAATAACAAAATTTATAGATAGATACTTACCTCATCATTTGCTAACCTATTTTTCACAGACATAGTATAATAGTTGAAATATTTAATAATGATAATAGAAGCTGGTCTTGACGAGAAGAAAAGATTCAGATCTCCAGAAGGGTTTTTTTTTGTCAACTAGATGTGTTTTTCATTTTCATATATTATTATAAGTAGGGTAACGAAAACTCCTCCTCAAAGTCATACTGCCTTGAATGTATAGTAAAGTTGAACACAAATTGAAACAAATGATTGATAACATGGTAGGCCACTATTATTTCAAATATTGCTAAAGTTCAGGGTCTATAAATAATAATGGAAAAAAAAAAAAATGCAATTGAAAACCAAATATATATATAAGATGAAAATAATAATAAAAAAGTTATTCTTCATCATCAGAAAGATCCACTTCAACTACCAAACTTGCACTTGGCCAGAGCATTTTATTGTCACTTATTTTAATACCAACATCAGCAAGAATGACTTGACGAGGTAGGGTTGATGCCAGCTGAAACGAGTATTCATGAACGTAATCAGGCGAAGGGCTTTCACTAGGGTCTGGAACGACAGCACCATCCTTAATGAGATCATAACACTCAACAAACGCATAAATATCATCAATTGTTTGGTTACCAGAAAACTTTCGCACAATGCGTTCGCCAGAGGGCATGCGGATACTAATCCTTGCCGCCTTTTCAGTTTCACTATTAAACTCAGGTTTGATTTGTGATGCTTTCCACTTTTTCCAAATCTGTTCCTGTTGTTTCTTTGCCTCCTTTAATTGCTGCTTTGTTTCTGCTGCCCTTTGTCTTTCTTCACGTTCAGCGTGCTCTCGAGCTTCCTGCTCTGCAACACGCTGAGCTTCTTCTCGAGCAACACGCTCACGTTCTCTATCAATAGCCAAACTTTGTTGGTAAGCATCATCCTGGCACTGTCGCAACCGTTTTTCGTCTTCAATTCGCTGCTTTTCAACATTCAAAGATGTTATAACAGGTGTATGGGCTTCCATTTTTTCTTCGATAGTAGATATGAACTTCATAGGATCAGTCTCACCTTGAATGGTAGTAAGAGTTTTCATTACTAAAGCCAAAGAATTTTGGTTTTTCGGGAAAGGAGCAATGAGCTGAGTAAATGGGAATGAAGTACATTTTAAAGCATCCGCTACTTGCAGGCCCTCAGAATTCTCAACGTTTCCTAACCATAAAATAGTGTCTTGTCGATTTAGTAAGTCAACAACTCGTGAATCATATAGAACCTGTCGACTAAAAGAAGCAGTCAAGTCATGTTCATCACTAAGAATAATGACTACTAAGAACTTGATTTCCGATTTGGCTAAATTGAAAGCCTGTGTAAATCCGCCTTCAAAAAAATTGAGCTGGGTTGGACCATAGGCCTCTTCAAAACCTCTGATAATACGAATTGATGTAGTCTTGGCGTCAGTTTTTTGTACTGACCTGGTCGCAGTTCGGTTAGCTGGGTAGTATCCAGTAAGTCTTGGTAAAAAAGGGAAGAGAGTAGAAAGAAAGTAAAATGAGCTATTAAGAATTTTGTAGCCAAGAGTAATTGGGAAAAAAATTATATTTTGAACCAAAGAAAATATTGTTCCTTCTTGAATTCCATAATTGATGATGTGAGTAGGATCTCTAGGAGGGTGTACTGTGTCATTATCATTGCGATTCTGAGAGTTAAGCTCCTCTATTAAAGAAGCTGTTGTTACATTACTTCGCACAGGAGAAGCATTAGAAGCATAAGAAGAGGAAGAGAAACTCTGTGAGCTCTGAGCTGGTTGAGATTGTGTATCATCAAAGTGCAGAGCGATTGCGGTTTGGACATTCCAGTTTGAAGAGTTGAGAAGGGCTAAAGGAGAATTAGCATCTCCTTTCCATTCTGTAAACTCCACAAATTGCTGGTATTTTTCTCGCTGCTCAGGCGTGAGACTGTCGAGAGAAGACATTGCGATATGGAGAGCAAAATAATGATAAAATGAAGATAGGTTAAAATAAAGTAAAAAAGAATAATAAAAAAATAAACTGAAGATGTCCCGCAGTCAAGTTTTTTTTTGGTATTGATTTTCGTGTCAAGATTACCACTGTCATTAAAGCAGGGTAACCATTTCTCAGTTTTGGATTATTATCACATTGAAAATCAACGCTGGCGTTTGTATAATGAAAAATAAAATATAATACACAGGCCAAGAAAACAATTTTGTTTAAAATATTCAAAAAATAATAATAATAATAATAGTTTTATGCTAATAAAATTGTCATTTATTTATTACTCTAAAACTGCACAAATGGTATAAATTAGCATAACCTCCGTAATACATTAACCAGTTTTTGCCTGTTTTTAGATATTTCTGTGCGGCTTTAGTCCCAACTCGAAAAATTTTTTCTTGTCCCAACCATCTCCAAAACATTTTTTTTCATCATCTTAATCAACTCTAGTAACCAACCCTTGTTCCGGCCCGTGCATCTTGCTAAGCGGTTATTCATATTTTAATAATGTCTGCATCAGAAGACACTCAGCTTAAAAAGCGCAAGATTGAAGATTCACTGGCTTCTTCTCGTGTGGAAGTGGCTAAGAAGATTCATGGTTCAAAGATTTTTTCTCCGTTTAGAGTATGATTCACTGCTTCCAATGTACGACTTTACTTGACTAACTTTCTTCCTCTTAGGCTATCGGTAATGTCACTAATGCTACTCCTCTCTCTGTGACTTCTCACGGTCAAACTTTTGTTGTTACTACAAGTGTCGGAAATTTTTTTCAGATTTATGACGCCGCGTCTCTTCATCTTCTTTTCGTTTCAAGTCCTAAAACTCCTTCTCCCATTACTGCTCTTCACACTCACTTTCACTACGTTTTTGCAGCCTGGGATAACACAATCGGAATTTTCAAGCGTGGTAAGCTAGAAACCAGCATTATTCTTGAAGATTACTCGACCTCTGAAGGCGAAATCAAGTCTATTAGCTTGTTTGGTGAGTATCTTTGTGCTTCAACCAGTGGGGCTGTTTATATCTACAAGGTCAACTCGAAGGTGCCTAGTGACAGTCCCGAATTTTACACTACTCTTAGAATTCCCAAGTCTTTCGGAAATATCAAGACTATTGTTCACCCTCAAACATATTTGAACAAGATTGTTATTGTTGCCGATGCCACCATTCTTCTTTACAACATTAGAACTGGTAGACTTTTGTTTACGTCTGAAGAATTTGACTCACCGATAACTGCTATCGAATGTAGTCCAGTACTTGACGTATTAGGTATTGGTACTTCCTCTGGTGAAATCAGTCTTTATCATTTACGACAGGGCAGAACTTTGTTTACTTTAAATGCTGGTGACCGCGTAACTACAATGTCATTTAGAACAGACGGTCATCCTTTGCTTGGTGTTGGTACTGCTGGCGGTAATATTCTTTTCTACCACTTGGATACCAAGAAAAGAATACATATTATTAGGGACGCTCACACTGAAGCTTCTGGCGGTGTGTCTGCTATCAGATTTTTCAACGGCCAGCCGATTTTTGTCACAAACGGTGGTGACAATTACCTTTCGGAATATGTTTTTGATCCCACTGTGGTATACAGCAATACGCAAAAAGATGCTACATCTGCCAATTCTGCAATCACATCACCTCCTAGACTTCTGAGATCTCGTGGTGGCCACTCATTGCCTCCTACACAAATTACTTTTACAGACGAAGAAGCGCATCATATTCTTTCGGTTTCTAGAGATCAGTCACTGTGGAGTTTTTCACTTCGTAAGGATGCCCAGAATCATGAATTCTCTCAAAATGAAAAGCGTACAAATACCAAGAATGGTTTGCTTAAAAGTGGTATTATGGGCAGCATGAAGGACAAGTTTCCCGAAATTACCGACATTGCGTACCAGAAAAATAAGCAAGGTCGCTGGGACAACATTATTACTGCACATAAAGACCTTGAGTATGCTCATACCTGGGACGGTAAGCGTGGCATTGTAGGTGCTCATCGTCTGCCAACATCTGACAGTGGTATTGTAAAGACTGTGGCTATTTCTGAGTGTGGTAATTTTGGCTTTGTAGGCTCTTCGCTTGGTGGTATTGCTATTTACAATTTGCAAAGTGGACTTTTGAGAAAGAAATTAGCTGGTCATAGCCAAATTGTGACAGGTATCGCTGTTGATAATCTTAACAAAGTCATCATCACCTCGTCTTTGGATGGACTACTTAAGTTTTATAACTTTAAAACTGGTCAATTACTGCATAGAATTAAGCTGGGCTCTTCTGCCACCAGTCTCAAGCTGCACACTGGATCGGACTTACTTGCCGTCACATTAGATAATTTGTCTATTATTGTGATTGATATTCAAACTAAAAAGACTGTGCGTGAACTCTGGGGCCATACCAACAGAATAACTACCTTTGATTTTTCACCTGATGGAAGATGGATTATTTCTGCTGCACTGGATTCTACTATTAGAACTTGGGATCTCCCCACTGGTGGTTGCATTGATGTTGTCAAAGTTGAAAATCTTGTTACTTGTTTACGAATGAGTCCAAATGGCGAATGGCTTGCTACTACTCATGTCAATGGTGTCGGTATCAGTTTATGGACCAACAGATCTCAGTTTAAGAAGGTATCTACCAGGGTAATTACTGAAGAAGAAGAAGAGGCAGAAGGTATTTCTAAAATTGAAATGCCTAATGCTGGTGGCGAAGGAGGTGCTAACATTATTGAAGGAGCCCTTGATAACTACGATGAAGAAGAGACTGAGGAAGGTGTTCTTAGTAGTTCCATGACTTACAAAACTTTGGAACGTTTAAGTGATGATCTCATTACTCTTAGTTTGGTTCCTCGTAGCAAATTTAACACATTGACTCATTTGGATGTCATCAAGCTGCGAAACAAAGCTAAGGAAGCGCCAAAAAAGCCTGAAAAGGCCCCCTTTTTCCTTTCTGTTGGTAACGAAGAAAAGAAGTCACAAACTGATTCTAATGCCTCTGAAACTGATGGTCTGAAGCCTAAGGTTGGTGTTTCTTTATCTTCTGAGTCAGATTTTACCAGACTACTTCGCTTTTACACCTCTGAGCCTACTGATGAAAATGCTTTTAACTTTGTCAAGTTGCTTAAGTCGCTCTCACCGTCTTCCACTGATCTTGAAATCAGATCACTAAGTACTTTTCCACCTTTGGTGGAGTTTATTGGGTTTGTTGATATTTTAACAAATACATTAAACCGTCACGCCGATTTTGAATTAATTCAAGCGTGGATGGCAATGCTGTTGAGAGTGCACGGTGATGTTATTTTGGAGCTTGCTACCTCACAGGTGCCAGCTCTTGGTGAAGCTTTTACCAACTGGGAAGATGCTCAAGCTAGAGAAGCGAACAGACTAGATAAGCTTTCCAGATACTGTTCGGGTGTATTAGACTTCTTGAGAACTGCCTAATTGACTACACGTAACACTTGTATTAATCTAGATGGTCATCCAAAAATAAATAGTACAATTATTACATTAAAAGAGAAAAAAAAAATTTTTTTCAACAATAATAATAAAAAACCATTAACTTTGTATCTTGCTATACTTTGCTTTATCATTTTCCAAGCGCTTTGTGGAAGCTTCCTTTCTTTTTTCATCTAACATATTTTCGTAAATCTTTGAGCAACCATAATGCACCACAACATTTTCAGGAAACACAGAAATTACCGAAAGTCCTAGTCTCTTAAAACAGACTTTGCAAGTTTTAGTGTTAGTAATGGTCACAGCGCACTTATTTTGAGCTACTAGAAGCTTTTCTTGTGTTTTAACCAAGTTTACTTTAGCTAGATTGGCTTGAAGCTCTGTAGTGTTCTCAATTTTCTTGAGACTTCGCACTTGGGAGGTAAGAAACGGAGCAATCTGTTGAATGCTCGTTGTATCCGGAAGCTTGTTGATGATTTTGACTACAGACATCCTTGAGCCCTGGGACGAAAGAAGTGTGAGGGCAAGGTCAAGTCTTTGGGTTTCATTCTTTAATGGAGGTGCGAGATATAGTGTTATCAACGAGTGAAGGGCAGTAACACCAGCTTCTCTATCTTGGTCATACAGATCTGAACAATATGCTCGGGCTTTCACGTCATTTCTTATTTCAAACGTGTATATGCACAATGCTTCTTCGTGTTGACCTCTTTTACCGTACAGAATAGCTTTGAATTCCAATAGCTTTTTAGACGTGGTTGGCTGAGGAAGACTAGAGAGAATTCGCTCAATCCGGTAGTATCTAGGTGTTGTATTGAGAAACTGAAGTCCCTCAGTGAAAACAGAATCATTCTCTTCGTTATCCTTGATAAACTCTACAAAAGCAATAGCCAAGGCCGTATGAAGATTTGGAGATACGTCACCTTTGTCTCTTGTAACATATTCAAGATAGCGAATGGTCAATAACTTCGAAGTTTTCTGGAGATATTGAAGAACTTTTTGCACATCTAACGATTCAGACTGTTGAGTTCGATTCAAAAAAATAGCCAAACCATAGGATTCCTTGACTGAAATGGGCCAAGTTGCAAAATCGAATATAATATCGAGATTTTTGTTGTCAAGCTTTTGCAGATACTTGACAGTAGAAGAAGGTCCATTAAACTTTTTATCAACAGTTCCATCATCGGAAAGAGCACGTAGTTGTTTCAAAGCTTCCGTGTGTAGACCTTTAACAAAATAAAAATCTATAAGTTCCTGATACTTTTCAAGCTTCAGTGAAACAGACTTTACAACTTCAGCATCACAGTGGTTATTAATCCTAAGTAATGGACCAACCAAGGCTTTGTTTCTCAATGTATAACACTTATACAAGGTTGTATCAACAAGAATAGCTGTTTTTTCAAGAGCCTCTCGATTGAGCCCATAAACAGATTGTAATAATTCAATGTTTTCATCAACTTTATACTCTTTTTCTATCCGCAAAAGAACAGAAATCTTGCGTCTAGTATCGGCAAAAAATTTTTCGAGTCCCCAAATTGCAACATAAAGATTATTTCCAGTTAGTTCTGTTTTACTAGAACAAGAAGTCGAATCAGTATCTTGAGAGCTTAATTGCGATTCTACATCATCTATTCTAGAGTTTCCACTTTTTGAAGCTAATGAAGTAATAGTGTTCTGTCGAGAAGAAATAGATTGTATGTCCGTTGGTTTGTCAAGAGTCAGATTATCAAGCAGTGACGTTATAGGACCTGAAATTTGAGGAGGGAAAAAATTAATGACATCAATAGGAGCAGCAGAAACGTCTGAAAATAATGACAATGATTTCATATATCGCTTTTGCTTGAAAAATAAGTTTGTTGCGTAATGAATTTTGAGTTCTCTCAAAAGTTTATGTTTTTCTGGCAAAATGGCTTTATTAATGTGTTCTACCAAGCAAATTGCCTCCAACAAGTGACCCTTGTAGTTCGAAAGAGTTACAATCTGTTGCTTGAGATCAGTAAATGCTAGCTGATAAACTTCGTTGTTTGTCGCTAGATAAGCATCATGCTTGCCTAAAGAAATGTAGCAAATGTCGGGAATGTCTATTATTTGTAGTAATGTGAAAGTTTCTATGTTTCGAACTTCCACATGGGTAGGAAAAATGCAAAGAAAATAAGGAAAAACGAGTTCCACAATCGATAGAAGAGATTCAAGTTTGAATCGTTGCTGGTTATTCAAAAGCTGTCCATTGACATCAATAAACTGCGAAAATGATTCCTTGACTAGCAGCGCAGTGTTATTTTGAGGAATGCCAATGACATGCGGACGAAGACGCGGATCACTACCAATGCCAAAATAGTTAAATCCAATATTGGTGATAACAGACTTTCCAACAGGATAAAACGGCACTACATACACTTCATTACTCACAATGTTAACGGTAACGTATTCTGATGTGAGTCCGCAAACAATATTATTAAGATTGATGAAAGATAGGGTTCTTATCACATCAGGTAGATAAATTTCTTTATATTCAAAAAACTCAGAGTCGCGCCATTCGTAGCATACCAGTCTTCTTTTGCAAGCAACTAACAAACGCAGAATCTGAATAGGCCCCACTTCAGGCGAGAGTTCATAGATACCGGAAAGTATCGCGAAGTCAGTAGCCCCCTTAGTAGGCACCAATTTCTCATCCAAAGTTAAGGTCGTTAAATCGTAAATAGAAACATAGTCGTCAGTTAAAGCTACTAATGCAGCAACATCCTTGAGTATTCCAAGCTTTTCGATTGGTCGGGCTGAAACATTTGGAAACGAATCGACAAGCTCTGTTTTTACATTGAGACTGCCATCTTCATCAGGATTCTTGCTAATAAAGTAAACTTGAATTGAGCCCGTAGAAAGTCCCAAAATCACCTTATCATTGAAAAAAGACAAACTAGTGATTTTGCTGTGCTTTTCAGAGTGTTTGTGTATTAAATTTGGAACGAATATTTCAATGTTGATTGACTTTTCTATTGGTTTTGTTGAATCTAGTGCCGCATCAAAGCCATTTGCGGAATGAGAAGAAGGCTCAGAAGATGGCATTTAAGAAATCAGTATTTTTAAATTTTACCATTTATGAGTCTTTTGCTCAATGATATAAAACGGGCGGTAGTTGGTAAAAGAAAAAAAAAAAAAAAAAAAAAACCAAAACAGAGGTGATGAAAAAAAAAAAAATGATAATAATTATAAAAAAGGGGAAAAAGAGAGTGGTTGAACTGAGAAACTTCAAAGGTGAAGTCAAAAGAACAGTAAAAAATCTGATGAGAAAACTTCCGAAGCCTCTTTCAGTGTGTGCGGCGACAAATGAAAAAAAAAAAAAAAAAAAAAAAAAAATCGTCTCTGGGTTAGGTTTTCATCAAAAAAAATATCAACGCGTTCGAATGTATAGCGTGGTAGTCATTGCGTTAATATGGCTAACATTGTTATCATTTTTATTTTGTAGAATGAATGAAACTGAACTTAAGTCGATTTGAAGAAATAATATTGAGATTTTAACAAAAGACTTTAAATATACACGATGAATGGTGTGACATGTATGCAACAATATTCTTTGACTTTTCAATCAGTCTTTGTTATTAATCTTGATAATAAAAAATAAATACTTCTAATATCAAATAATGAATTCATTCACTATGTATGAAAATAAAACATCATGAACATTATTGTTATTGTTTAACAACTGCTGTGCAACTTGTAAACCAACTCTCGGTCTCATAACTTTGTATAGAAAGAGCACATAAAATCGCTTCCGTTAAGTCATACTCTCAAAGCATTGATCTGTAGATATGCTACATATAAATTGGCCAAGAGCCTTTTGCAAATAAAAGAGTTTGTCAACTTTTATGACGGGTCCATTTACTATGAACAATTTATATTTTACAGGTTAGTCCGCGAATGCGTGCACATGGCGCCGAGTTTAATATAATTCCTCCTATCTACTATGATAATTTAAGAAAAGTGTATTGCCAGCAATGACAACAATTTTTGAAGCATTGTTTGAGTAAATTGAAGATAAGCAAAAAAAAAAAAAAAAAGCGCGATACATTGTTGGGTTGTCATCAACATTATGCAGTAAACATGAATCAAAGGGTTGATCCTTTTTTTTTATTTCTTTTTGTAATAACGCAATATTGAAACTAGACAATTCAACCTAGTTGTGCATAACGGGATAGAGACTCGAAGCCTAATCAAAGATCAGACCCGTGTTTTTTTAAATAGAATAATTTTAACATTTGATAGCACTGAAGTCTTTATAGGCTGATCTAAAATATTAAAGTAAACTCTAAAATTCATAATAACTGATAAATTGATACCAGATATCGACACACGGTTAGCTTTAAGACCATATTGTAATCAAGCAAAATATTGGCAAAAAATGATCCAGTAATGAGTCTAAAATCTCATCTACTGGTTCAAAACGTTTTTTGATATTAAGATTGATGTTTGAATTTATTCATTTTTTTTTACCAATAAAATATCGGATAATATATCAACAATAAGAAAAAATTGACTTTTGTGAAATGGCTTTCGGTGTTGCAAGTTGCTGGTAACAATCTTAATGCATCAGCCTCAATCAAAAAGAAAAAAAAAAGAAAAAAAAAAGTATTAAGATCATGAGGATCAAAAAATCTTAAGCTTTCAAATGTTGTGATAAACGGCAAACAGTGTGTCTAGTAATTTATAAACTACCTATATCTTTTCTAACAACTTGCACATATGAAATATAGTCAAACTATGGATATTTGGATCATAAAATAATTATTGAACAAATATACGTGTATAAATATGAACCAAAAAAAAGACAAATATTTATTGAAAACATTGCAACATGTCGTTTTTACTAACCTGTTGAACCAATGAGTAGTTTCAATGATGGCCTTAGCTTTTTCTTTTTTTTTCTTGTTCCCTTTTCCTAATGTCTGTTGTTAACTGATATTAACTGATATTAACTGTTAGTTTTTTTTTTTTTTTTTTTAATTGCTTTTGCACTGTTTTGTATGTACGGTTCATGGTTTTGTTGATCATACGGTTTGTCTCCTAAATAAATGGGTGGGGGAGAGAAAAGAAAAGAAAAATCTCTGAATTCGGATCCAACTTTTCATATTGCCAAAGCATGAAAAAATATTTGAGAAAAATGTAGAAAAAGAGGTTGAAAAATATACAGATGTGTATGTTTGTACCAAAAATATCAAATAAATTATTATCTCATTTGTTTTGAATTAAAAATTAGGCAATTCTCATATAAATATATATATATCTATATATTATGCAAGCATAATAATAATAATAATATAATAATAATAATAATAATAATAATAATAATAATAATAATAATAATAATAATAATATAATA